>JAMPIO010000223.1:0-155255 GCA_024699865.1 Aphelenchoides fujianensis
CGCTCTTCGCCGCCATCCAAGTGTATTACGGAAACAACACGATCAGCGGCCTGCTGGACGTGTGCAAGTGAGTGAAGAACGAACGAAGGGGATGAATGAAGGATGTTCTCTAGTGCCTACAACGCCTTCTTGAACGACCTCAACACGCGGAACATCGACATCGCGTCGTGCTTCGACCCGCTCTGGCTGATCAACAACGACGACACGCCCGATGACGCGATGTGAGTCCACTCTTCTCCTCATTCATCAGCCTCCTTCACTTTCAGCACTTTCGCGGGAGTGAGCGGCTACCTCCGCTTCCAGTGCGGTGCTGGATTCTACAGTGAGGACGAACGGAAGAGAATTCACAGGCGGTCCACCTGATTTCAGCGGTCGCCGAGCGATGGAAGTGCGTGGCCGAGGTGTACAACATCTACAGCGATCAGCTGCAGGAGACCATCCGCAAGGCCGTCCGCGATGCGCGTCGTGACTACTACAACGTGAGTTCTCTGCGAGGATGGCCGCCCACTCACTCCTCTCATCGCTTCAGCGCTGCTCGATCATCAAGAACGCGGAGCTCGACTACAAGAAGCCCTTCAAGGACCACTGCGGCTCGGAGCAGATCAAGTTCTTCGCGTGCCAGTCGTACAACAACTTCATGGGCAACATGTACCAGAACTGCTTCAACGAGTGCGAACTGAAGTTGGACTCTTGAACACGTCCTTCTGTTTGATCGGGAGTTGCTGCAATCTTCTTTCCATTCGAAATAAACTCGCTTTGATTGTTTAGAAGAAGATTTAATCGATCAAACAACAACAAGGATAAATTAGCGGAAGGAATGATCAGCGGAGCGCTCAGAAGGGGCGGCGGGCGACTCCAAACCGAAGAAGCGTCTCGTTGCGGAAGTGCTCGGCCACGTGTTTCCATTCGAGGGCATCGGCCAGCTGCAATGGGGCGAGTGAAGGGCGTGAATGAAAGGAAAGAACGAACCTCGTGCATCGCGGTGAGCGTCTCGCGGGTCGGCTTCTCCTCCACCGACTTCTCCAGCTTCCGCAGGGCCGAACCGAAGCGGCCGCGGGCCACCGCGTACTTCGCACTCAGCAGGAGAGTGTTCGCATCGTCCTGGTCGGCGAATGTCATCAGCTGGACAAAGGAGGCGTTCAGTTCGCTCAACGAGACCTCCACCTGAACGGTGACCGTTGGAAGCGGTCGATCGGAGTGGAAACGAACGTTCACGGGCGTCCAGTCGGCGGCCGGGAGTTTCTCGTTCGTTTCCTCGCCGTCAGCCGGCTTCTCCACCTTCCCATCGGCGCCGAACTGAACGCGGAGGCCCGAGCGAAAGACGGGCGGGATCTCCCGACTGGTGGCCTCCAGGTGGACGTCCGCCAGCAAATCGAATTTGATGGAGAGCGCTCGAATCAACGCTTCCTTTCGGGCTTTGATCTCGCTTCAATTCGAGGGAATTAGGGAAGAAGGAGAGCAGGGGTTGGACGCACGTCTGCTTGAACAATCCCTCCGCATTCCAGTCGTTCTTGGCACCCAAATGTTTGAGGATCTCGTCGCCGTCGGCCAACCGCACGATCTCGTCGGCCATCTTCGCGATCCGCTCGACGTTCCGCTTCGCCCGCCGGTCGTGCTGACGCGTGAGCTCGGCGGTCAGAAGCGGCAGGTGGTCGGGCCACTCGCGGACGAGCGAGTCGAAGAGCTCGTCGCCCAGCCGGTCGTCCGCGATCGCCGACAGCAGGCGGATCTTGTGGTCACGGAGGGATTCTGAACGAGCAAATGATCGATCGAAAAGAACTGCTGCAAGTGGACGAACCCTTGAACTCCTGCTCGGGAGTCTTCGTGTCGGCCGCCTTTTTCTTCAGCTCGACGGTCGGCAGTTTGCCGTCCGAGGGGCCGCTCGGCTCGCAGAGGGGTAGAACGAGGGGGTAGTCGACGGATTCGGCCACTCGTTTGTCCGCTTGCACCGCGTACTTGCCCAGCAACACGTCGCCCGCCTTCACGCCTTTGGGCATCCTGCAAACAAACGAAAGGAAAGATGCAAACGGAAAGAAAGAGAACCCACTTGTCCGCCGCAATGGGAGCGAAGTAGACGCGAGCCCGTCGACCAACGACCATCGCCAACTTCTGCAGCTGGGGGCCCTCTCGACGGATCGCGCTCTCCAGCTTCCCGTAGCAGTCGAGGGCGATCGGAGCCGCGAGTTTGCGGTGCACTTCGAGCGGAAGCGACTCGAGCTTCTGCAGGAAGGACGGGAGTTCGTGGCGAATCTGCACGCGGATCGTGTAGTCGCCCTTCTCCAGCTGCGTCCAGTACTGAAAGCAGACGTCAATCAATCGTTCATGCACTGAGAACACACCCGATGAGGGAACGAGTGAGCGTGCAGGACAAACTTCTCGTCGTGGTACACCTGAATCTGGAGGCAGTCGATTGGGCTTTCGTAGAGCAGCTCGCTGAGACCGGGGAAGGCGAACGTGTGCTCCGCTGCTTCGGTCACTGGACATGAGAGAATTTCCTCGCCGAATTCATTCGTTCTCCACTCACCTTTGTGCGTGTACTCCAACAAAAGGGCGTGCACTTGGATGCCGTCGAAGAGATCCCGCTCGCCCAACGGAACGACCCACGAGTCGGCGGGGCGGACGGAGTGGACGAGGCGGTCGAATTTGGCCGTCGGCTGCACGTAGTCGAAGCGGATCGCGTTGGAGAGGTCGAGCGGCAGGACGGCGTGATTCGCGGTCTGCAAACAACGATCAGTGAGTTCGTTCGAGTGTCCGCTAGCCGCACCCAAGTCGGAGGGTCGGCCTTCGATCCGAAGTACGTGATCTCGGCGTGGACGCGCTCCTCCGCCTGGTCGTTGCTGAACGCCAAGCAGAGGACCAACTCGGAGGTGCGACCGCCGGCCACGTGGGCGAAGAACTCGAACTCCTTGCCCGGCACGAACATCAGCGGCTGCAATCCACCAATGAGTTCAATCGAGTGTTCTCTTTCGAGGGCACCTTGTCCAGCGGCTTCCGATCGCCCACCGACTGCTCGGGCGCCCGATCGCCGAACTGTGCGCGCACGTTCGTCGCCGTCTGCCGGTTGTCGCACGTGAAGCGGAGGCCTGAATGCGAACAATTCCCTTCGATCCTCCGCTCACAACTCACGTGCGTACGAGGCGTCCGGGGGCGACTGGACGAAGAGGCGGGAGCTCACCGACGGCTTCAAGTAGAACGTGTGCCGGAAGTCGCCCGTCTCGCTCGTCCGCGCCGGCAGCACGATGGTGACCGGCACGCGGAAGAGCGGCCCGATCGCCTCGTTCTCCACGTCGTAGCCCAACACCTTAACGCAAGAATGATTGTGCCTGATGAGCGACAAGAACGAACCTCCGTGCAATGCAACTTCCCTTCGGCCAGGTGCCTGCAAACAACGAACATTGGAGCCTTGCTTTCCGCTCGTTCTCACGTCGGATCCACTCGCACTTGAAAGGAGGTGCAGTCGTGGGTGAGCAGCAGGAAGTCGGTGTGCGAAATCCAGCGAGCGTCGCACTTCAGCTTGATTTTCCGCTCGAACTCCGTCTTCAGAACGTTCTCTGCAAGCAACCATTGAACACAATCTTCCTGCTTCTGTTCGTACCCGACGACTGGCGGAAGACGGTGTGCAGTTGGACGAGGAAGTCGGTGGGCTCCTCCAGTTGGTAGCGTTCGCGCAAGTAGACGCCGTACGTGGTGAACTCAACCGGCTGGCCGCCCGCGTCCGCCACCTGCACTTCGATCGCGTGCAGCGTCTCAGGGACCGACTGGGCGCTCTTGAGGAGCTCGAAGGCGCGGTCGATTTGGATCAACCCGCGGCCGATGTCCAGCTTCGTGTACTGGTCGCTCTGCGGCATCACGGCCGAGTTCTCGAGGGCCATTCGGGTGCGGAACGGAGAGATCGGGACCGAGTGCTGATTCATAGCCGAGTACAAGCAGGCGACGTTGCCCGTGCAGTTCGGGGCGGCCATCGAGGTGCCTGCAAGCGGAGAAGTGAGCAGGCAGGAGGTTCGGCGCACCGTTGAAGGTGATCGACGAGCGGAGTTCGTAGGTGGGCAGGCCGGTGAGGGCGACGCCCGGCGCGCACACATCGATGCCCAACGCGCCCTCGAAAGTGGGCCCCCGGCTGGAGAAGGCGAACACGTTCGGCACGTGCTCCACACGCGATCCGTAGAGCAGTCCCGCGCAATCGGCGGGCAGGAAGGCGCCCACCGTGATGCCGCCCGTTCGGTGGGCGGCCGCCGGAGAGCCGACGGTCGTGAGGGCGGGTCCCTCGTTGCCCGCAGCCGCGATGAACGTCACGCCGTGCTTCTCGACCATCCGCTGCAGCCAGTCGTGAATGCGGCCGGAATGCGCGAACTTCGAGCCCTCGCCGTACGAGAGGTTGACGAGGTCCACGCCCAACTCGGCACATCGGTTGAACTGAAGGCGGAGGAATGAGAAGAAGGTGGAGAGGAACCGACCGCTCGAGTCAACGCCTGCCCCGTCTCCGCAGCGGCCACTCGCTCGTCCCCGATGGTCATCGCGACGATCTGGGCGCCGGGCGCGAGTCCGTTCTTCTCCGGCTCCCGCGGGAAGCAGCCGGCCGCGATGTGCGCGACGTGCGTGCCGTGCGGGTCGATGCAGCGGTAGATTTCGAGCAGTTTGCCCTCGTCGTGGACGGTGATCGCGTAGCTCAACCGGTCTGAACAACGAACAAGTGAAAGAAAGAAAGAAGTGGAACGAACCGGCTTCCGTGATGTACGCCCACTCGTGCTCGTCCCTGTAGTTCGAGAGGACGGTGCACTTCTCCAAGTCCCCGCAGAAAGACGTGTCTAAACAGGCCCTAAAGAACGAGAAATGAGTAGAGAAAGGAGCAATTGGATCGCCTACTTCCATCGACGCCCGTCGTTCCAAACGAGGCAGTCGAGGAGGGGACTCGCTTCATCGCCGTTCTTCTCGAACTCCCGCAAGAACTCCAGCTGGTCGTTCAGGTCGTCGCGCTCTTCTTTGTCCGCCTGCATACAAACAAGCGATGAGTGGACAAGAGAATGGAGAACCCACCAGTTTCTCCGACGTCTTCCCGACTTTCGCCTCGTGCTCGGCGATCCGCCGGCCGACTGCCGCCGTCGCCTGCGAGTGGGCGGCTTCCAGCTTCTTCTCCTTCTGTTCTTTCTAAACAAAGGGTGAGTGTGTTGAATGGAAGGCGAGTGCTCACCTTGATTCGTTCGATCAACGACTTTGAGTAGAGCTCGTAGAGGGGTTTGAGGCCGAGGTAATAGCGACGGGTGGGATTGATCCACTTGTCCGGGATCTGCAAGAGAATTGGGTGTGCAATGGGTGGGTAGATTGTTTGCTCGCGCACCTTCAACTCCCGTCCGGAGAGCCCAACAATCGTGTTCTTGCCCTCGCCGACCTCCAGCTCGCGGACGGTGGTCGTTGGGACGTCGCCGGCGCCCGAGAGGTCCATGCAGTCGACGATCTTCCGCTCGCCCGTGCTCGTCCATTGCTGAAGAAGCGGGAGGATTAAACGACGATTGCTGGAGTCCACCGACCATTCCCTCGGCGGCCAGATCGACGCCCGTGTCGAGAATGGCGATCGTCACGCCCCGTCCATCGCATTCCGAGTATTTCGAAAGGAATTCGGGCTAAACGAAGAGATTGGAGGGATCGAATGAAAGAGAGCACCCACCTGTTGGGTGTGATGCTTCGGGATCACGTTCTGCAGCGGGAAATCCTTCACGCCCATCGTGTCGTTCGATTGAACCCAGAAGCCAGCGGTTGGCCGTCTGCAAGAAGAAACAATTGGAATGTTTCGTTTGTTTCTTTGCATAAATACGCCCGCCCCCGATCCTTGACCCCGACAATCGGCCGGCGAGGACAACTGTTGCGGGCGGTTCACGCCCCGCAACCGACGACCATTCATCCCCTGTGTTCATCCCCTGTAGTTTGTATTGTGGAGCGTCGGCGGAGTAATGCGGCGATCGGAGGGAAGACCCGCCCCTTCGCTTCGTCGCACCGCCGATCGCCCCGACCGGCAGTCGACCGCATGCGCAGCATGCGGGCCCGACCTCCGGGTTCCCCTCTCCTTGATTACGGTAATAAAGCTCTCGCCTACTCATCGTGTGCTCTAACGAACTGACATCAACTAATGGCGACACCCCCGTTGCATCTCCCAATGCTCCCACCTTCTTCTCGCAACATAAGTGGAGGCCCTGGCATTTGGCACACGTGAGTAGTTCTTTTGTATGAAGTGAAGAGGACGCCCTGCCCGTTTGCCCTGAAATGCGATCGATGGAGTACTGCTTCTCGCTCTCGCTTTCCCCCATTCATTCACTCATTAGGCGAACCCACGTCGTTTTACCTTTCAAATTGAATTGAAATCAGGCCTCGTAGACTAGAGCGCTTTTTGCTGGTTATTTTGTTCAAAAACAAGACGTGAGGGGCAAACCACTAAACGGCAATCATTGCCACTTTTTTTGCATCATTGGCACCGATCGGACGGGAGCATTCGCCCTACATTTCATTGCCTGCAGGCCGTCGCCAATTAAGAGCCGAAAGTCCGATCGAAGGCGTCCTCCTCTCCTTCTATTCCCACCCTAGTATTTCTCGTTTCTCCCTCCCTCCCAAAAACGTTTTCGTAATCGTTTTCGTACGTCTATTCTTTTGTCTGTTCGGATGCCGGCCAGCTTCGAACACGACGCAATCAGTCAGCATTTCCTTTCGGCTCTGGGCTGCAGAAAAGGGCGTAATTAACCACTTTTTGCGGCCCCAGAGAGTCTTTGTCCCCGTAATCAACCCCCGGAGAGCGTTGGTTCGATCACCGTATTCAGAGCCGTTAATTGAACCTTCGCTTGCGCCTCCGCATCGTAAACGTCACGGGCGAGTGCACACTCGAAAGAGCGCCCACGGCGAGCGACGATTAACCGGCGCACCGCACAGCGCAATTATCGCGCGGCGAAGAGAGCAGATCATCGCTCCAGCTGTTCGTCAAAGGAAGTCCGAAGTGAAAAAACAGCTCCACTCAACCCGCACGAGCGGAAGAGAACCCGACGGCGCGCAAATTGCGAACACCAGCCGCAGTGGAGAACGGCATAATGATCGAAGGGTGAAAAAACCCCCCATTTGTCCCCATTATCCCCTCCGATCCGCATATGAAGTGAAAAAGGCGAGCGCCGACCGGATTTTTCTCCCCAAACAATCGGCCGCCGGAACGGATGAACTAAGCCGAAAGCAATCATCCGATAATTGAGCACCTCACCTCGTTCAGCGCGAAACAAAAATATTCTCGGTACTTCAAACAAAATCCCTTGCGCACATCCCCGAACGAGAACACACTCGAACCGAGCACGAGTGCAACTCCACAGCCTCCATCCTTCGCGCCGCAAGAGCCGCCGGAAAGCAGTTCGCAGTTGGGTACTGCTTGAACGCTTGAAATGACCTCGGATCATCCTTCCTTCAATCCTCAAACCACCGAGAAAGACGAACGAACTCGTCATCAACCGAAAGTTTGCGAACAACGGCAGAACAATCGGAATAGTGAGCTTTTTGGCTTACAGCGCTCAGATCGCGCAAGAGTGGACCACGAATCCCTTTCTCTCATCTTTTGTTGTGCAATAAGTCTTCCACTCGACGTAATGGCAAACGACCCCTTTGCATAAAGCGACCGATCACCGCTAAAAGTGCAGAAATTGCGCACGACACCCGCGCAGACGGAAAGAAGAGAAAGTGCCGGTTTTCAAAAACCGAAGACCAAGTGGCGGTTTATCCAACAATCCGTTAACCACTCACATTCGCTTATTACCGCCTTCAAGTCCCCTTCCTCTTTGAACACAAACCGCGTACAGTTTACGCTTTTCCTCGACCTCCCATCACGACTCCTTCCTCATCCCCTTTCATGACTCGCATGGTTTCGCTTGACCTGCTTTGTTTATCGGCTAGAATCGATCGCTAGTAGCGAATGACCGAATGGTCACTTCCCAACATCCCCCACGCAATGGCTAGAAGCCGAAGAAATAAGCAGCGAAACCCAATGGATCGACGTGAATCCCCACCCAGCATCCGCCTCCCTTGGCGCAAAAGAACTCGCAAGTGAAGACCTGCGTGGTCAGAGAGCGAACAGAATGGTGCGGAAGTTCGTGCAGCCGAAATGGCAAACCCCAGATCTGCTTCGGTCGAACGTGTAGTTCCCGCATCGACCAGGAGGTCGATTTCCTGTCGATTGGGAGGGCAGACGGCACGAACGGAAAGAGAAGACAGAGAATTGCTCTCTTTCGTATGGCCAAGTCTTTAGTCCGAGGAAAAATGCCGGACACGCGCAGTAAAAAGTTCTCCAAAGCAAAGCGTTGACCCAATTCATTCATTTACGTACGCGCGAAAAGTAGAAAAATGCCCACAGTTTTCATTGTATTCCCCTCTCGTTTGTTTTGTTTCTCGCCGCCCAACCACTTCAACTCGACCAACACGCTCATGTGACGACCGACCGAAGAACTCCAACCGAACGACGCCAACCGAACGCACTACGACCCCGCTCCATCGATCCAAACATCCGAACGCTCCATCGACCGCAACCACGTTCCGATCCCCAGTCCAAACCTCTGCACTTGTGTCTTTCGGGAAGAAGATGGAGTGACCGCAAGTTGTAATCGTTCGACGGCCCACCGAGCGACGGAGAGAACGGGGAATTCTGCCCTCGTGCTCTGCCGCTTCGGTTGGGGACCGCTGATTCTGTCTTGTTCTCTCGGTCACGAAATCTGGCGCCCGGAGGTCGCCATGTGCAGGAGGGGAGGATGTTGCGGGCGGTTCACGCCCCGCAACCGACGACCATTCATCCCCTGTGTTCATCCCCTGTAGTTTGTATTGTGGAGCGTCGGCGGAGTAATGCGGCGATCGGAGGGAAGACCCGCCCCTTCGCTTCGTCGCACCGCCGATCGCCCCGACCGGCAGTCGACCGCATGCGCAGCATGCGGGCCCGACCTCCGGGTTCCCCTCTCCTTGATTACGGTAATAAAGCTCTCGCCTACTCATCGTGTGCTCTAACGAACTGACATCAACTAATGGCGACACCCCCGTTGCATCTCCCAATGCTCCCACCTTCTTCTCGCAACACAACAACGACGAAACGGCGGCGGGGATCAAACACCGCGGCGGTCAGGAATTCAGTCCGTTCGAGTCGTCGGGTCACTCCTCTCTTTCGTGCACGAATCGGCCGCCCGACAGCGCAAAGATCGTTTATTATCAGACGGCGAGACGAAAACAACCCAAAAACGATCAACAAACAAACGATCGGTGAGTGGGGTGAGCGGAGGCTAAAAATTAGACGGCGAGCAGCCAACGAAACAAGTGCGTTCGAGAGTGGAAGAAATGCGACAATTCAAAGTGATTAGAAACTAGAAGAGTGCGTAAAGAATGAGGGCAATCGATGGTTGCGGGCGTTCAGCCCTCGGTGCTTTTCAGGATCACGAGCAGGAAGTTGTTGTCCGGCGCGAAGAGCTGCAGTTGCGGGGCGAACTTCTTGACGATGCGGTCGGTGAGCGCGCAGTGCGGAAGGACGTAGACGAGGGCGTTCGGCAGCGTGCTCATGCCGATGGCCTTCTTCTCGTTCAGGTACTCGATCATCGGCGTGAACGAGTGGCTGCCCTCCGCGCCGACCATGAACGCCAGCTCGCTGCCGCGCATCTGCAGGAGCGTGTCGTAGAAGAGGGGCTCGCGGGCGATCCGCTGGTCCAGCTTCAACTTGATGGCCGAGCCGTCCTCGTTCCGCAGCAGCTCCTGCAGCAGGTGCTCGCGGCCGGCCACTCGGTGCAGGCTGAAAGCAGTCGTGAGAACGGAAGGAAGGAGTGGAGGGCGAACCGAAGCGGATATTCGGTCTTCTTGAGCACGAGGACGCCCTTCCACGTGCACGCGACCTGGTCCACGAGCTCCTCGTACGTGGCGATCGGCGGCGGGGCGGCCGCTGGGCTCTTCGCGTGGGCGGGCGACGGCGTGCGCGGGCCGCGACGCTTCCGCGACGAGCCGTCCGACGAGCCGGGCGAGTGGGCGCGCTTCCGCTCGGGTTTCTTGTCTCTGAACGAAGCGAGTGAACGCATAGAGCAAAAGAATGGAGTGTACTTTGCGTAGTCCACTTGAATCCTGTTCTCTTGATGCAACCGGAAGTTCTTCATTGCCGCGCACGCGTCGGTGGCCGCACTTGTGTTCGAGAACCTGCAGCAAACGGGGAAATCGAAGAGAACAAGGGGGAAACCGACTTGATGTACGCGAAGGAGGCGCCGAGCGTGTAGTCGAGGTTTTCCACGACTCCGAAGCGGTCGAACTCCTTCAGCAGCATGTCCTTCGTGGTCCACTCGCCGAGGCCGCCGATCCACAGCCGCGACGACACCTGCGACTTGCCGTAGCCGATTTGGCATTTGGACGAGTTCGGGCGGATCGAATGCCCGTGCTGGTCCTTCAGCGCTTTCATCGCACTCGACAACGACTGAAACAAACAAAGAAATCAAAGGAAGCAGCGGGAAGAACTCACCAGAAAAACGACGAACGCGTACGCGGCCACTCCCTCGTTCACGAGCTTCACGTCGATGTCCTCCACGTCGCCGTAGATCTCGAAGACGCGCTGGAGCTCGGCGGCGCGAATGTCGCCGGGCAGGTTGCCGACGAAGAGCGTGCGGGTGGCCTGATTGTCGTTTTGGTTGAGGTTGAAGGACCGGGGGCCGCCCGCGTGGTGGTTGTTGTTCGAGTGGAAGCTGTTGGGGGCCGACGGCGCGGACGGCTGGAAGGCGGGGCGGCGAGGAGCGCCGACTTCCGCGCCCGACAGGAGGGCGCGATTGAAGCGGTCGGGGATGTACCTGCAACGGGGATTGTCTGCAGCTCTCCGGCTTCCACTCACTTTCCCTCCTGATCGCGCAGCACACCGGTCGGGTCGAGCATGAGGCCGTCGCCCAGCAGGCGCTGCAGACGGGAGAACATCGTGCGGCGGACCTCTTTGGCCGCTCCGCGCTCCTTGAAGTTCACGTACGCGAGTCGCTGGTCGTCCTCCGGATTGCGCACGATTTTGACCTGAAAGAAGGCGTGAACGAAAGGAAGAAAGTGGGAAAACCAACCTCAAAGGGCGCCATTCGGCGGAGTTCGTCCTCGAGGATGGTGCGGACCTCGTCCTTGTGCAGCGACTCTTTGATGCCGACCACCCGCAGGTTCATGTAGTCTTCGGGCGAGTGGTCGCCGAATCGCTGCCGGTAGAAGCGCGAGAGGCCGGCCGACGACGAGGAGCCGTTCGAGGCGGGCGGCGGCGTTCGGCGCTCGCGGCTGCGACTCGCCCTGCAACGAAAGGAGTGAAAGAATGAATGTGAGGACTCACGGTGGGGAAGGCGACGAGCTCCGTTTGTCGGTTCCCTCGTCGTCCGTCGACAGCGTGCCGTCCGAGTCGTCCGCCTTCTCGCGAGCCGCCATTCCGCTCCGGATTCGAGTGTTCTGAAAGCGGCAGAGCGGAGGTTGATTGCGAGGAGTGGGGGCGGATTTCTACCGACGAACGGCCTTCATTTTAGACTCAAATCGGTGAGGAGTGAGCAGAGATTATGAAGAGGAAAGAAGGAATACACGACGCGTTTAGCGATAGAAATTGGTGCGAGATGGCCAAGAAGCAATGTAATTGCCTCCCATAGAACTGATTTCATTGACCAGGCTGTAGTGCGGCAGTCATGACAACCGACCATTCATTCGGTTGACTTTCGAGTCGATGCGTTCAAGGAGAAGTCACCCGCAGGTCCCCGCAAGTAGGAGGAAATGGATGAGTGATAGTAAGGAACCGTAGATTCGAGCAGCTACCGTCCTTAAGGTGGCAAGCCCCCCGTCGCAGTGGATAGTTTCTGACAGCCATCAATCGATGGCAAATTCGGAGCTGAAATTGCGGGGGGAGAACCTCGGCGGTCGAAAACAATCAACAATCGTCGTCGCCTCGGCCGAAAGTCGTGTCAACAGGTGCGAGTTGAGGGTTGCCTCATTTAGAAGTCGAAAGAGGAGAGTGGAAACCACATATTTCCCCCATTTGCCGTCATTTCGGTCAACAGGACGGCCAAAATCCACGACTGGAAGCGAGTCGGAGGGGACGAGCCGGAGCGAGCGAAGCGGAGTTTTCGAGCCACCGCGAGCGCGTCGTTTTTTACCGCCAACGCCCGCCGGGCGCAGTTCGCCAGTTGCTGAGTGACGAGATGGTTGACGGCCAATGCAATTGAATTCAGTTGTACATTCATTAACAAAAAGTCGAGTATACTCGCAGAAGTCTGTTGGATTAACACAGCAGTTAGATAGTCGTGCCCAATATTTGTGCCTTGCACATGAATCGAGTGAAATGCGGTGACTAATTCACTTGTTCCTCTTGTGCTCGACAATTACTGCTACAAACATTGAAACGATCGGTGGTGCAATGGCCGAATTGCGGGAGCTGTTCGCCGCGCTGCCCGAGCGGGACTACCGGGAAGCCTTGAAGGTCGGCCGACTTTTCCGCTCGCTTCCCGCCGCTTTGCGCGCGGCTCTCCGCCGGGCGGCCGGGCGGGTACCCCGAAGAGCGTCGGGCAAACGAGCGGCTCGCTCGGGCGGATGAACGCGCGTCGTTTTCTTGGCGCCGTTTCGATTTCTCGCCGCGGAACGAAGTGCGCAAGGAAGGCGGGGGCGCCAATCGGGTGGGGATTTGCGGACTGCTTTCTGCTCGATTCCTCCATGACTTCCTCTCCAATCATTTGCGTTTAGACGATGGGCGACCTCTTCCACGACCTCGACCCGAACGACCTGCACGCGGAGGGCTCGTCGTTGAGCGAGACGTTGGAGCCCGCCGGAGTGCGCGCAGCCGCTCGCCAGCCTCGTGAACTGCTTCATGGCCAGGAAGCAATGGTAAGTGCCCATCCCCATCGATCCACACATCCGCTCTTTGCAGCCAACATGAGGAACAGACGGCAAAAGACCTTCTGATGACCGTCGAGTGTTTCCGCCTGCCGCCGCCCGCCCAGATGGTTCGAAAACGTGAGCAATCGATTGAAAGTTTCGTTTATTTCGCCTCGTTGTTTAGTGCACGGCAACGAGATGCTGCAATACCGCCTGATGTACGCGCGCTGGCTGCTGTACTGCAGCTTCTCGGACAAATGCCCCACGTTGCCCCGGCACGCGCCCACGAAGGTGTTCGGACGGGATTTCACGTCGCTCGTGGGCAACTTCCTCGTCACGAAGCTGCGGAAGACGAACACTCACGTTCGTCTTTCATTCCCCCCTTTCTGCTCACTTTTTTCCGTTCAGAAGTCGCGAGAAGCGGCCGCCCTGCTGCAGGACCTACTCGACTACCTTCTTTACACGAAGCTGAAGCACGCGGACAAGAAGCGGCAGATTCGCTTCCACGAGGGCGGCGAGAACCTGCTCGCCGATGGGGGCGAATCCGAGCAGGGCGAGGAGATGGACACGAGCAACGAGACCGCCGACCGGGAGCCGCCGCTCGACGAGGCGAAAGAGGAGGACGAACCGCCGGCTCCTGTCGAGGTCCCGGCGGAAGAGTCGGTCCTCTCGCCGCCGCCCGTCCTCTCGCCGATGGCTCTCCGGTCCAAGCACTTCGGCGGCGGCCTCCAAAGGAAGACGAAGAAGCGGGCCAAAAGCCCCCGCCCGCCGCCGGAGGCCAAATCGCAGCGAACGGCCGGACCTCGTTCGAATCCCTTCGTTCCACGACCTCCCCACCGACGTCCTGCGCGAGGAGTTCAAGAAGCTGCAAGTGGAGCAGAGCGGGCCGAGCCGCGAAGACGGTCGGTTTCCCGAATGAACCATCTCGGCCACTCACTTCTTTCCGCTTGCAGCCGACCGCCTTCTGCTCACGGAACGCACTCGAGCGAACTGCCGCCGCGGGCGACACGGCCAAGGCGGAGGAGCGCAACGGAGTGATCGCCTTCTACTTCGCTTCGAACACGTACGAGATGAGCCAGAAGCCACAGAAGCTGCTCTGGCTGCTCCAACTGCAGTCGATGTTCTCCGCCCAGCTGCCGAAGATGCCCAAGGAGTACATCACGCGGATCGTCTTCGACTGCCGGCACACGAACCTCATGCTCGTGAAGAAAGGTCCGCTTCTCTTCAATCACCCACTTACTTCCATCTCATCGTTGTTGTTCAGACAAGGGAGTAATCGGTGGCATTTGCTTTCGGCAGTTCATGAACGAGGGCTTCAGCGAGATCGTCTTTTGCGCGATCACGGCCAGCGAACAGGCGAGTGCACCTTCTTTCTTCTTCTTCATCGATCGAATTGCAGGTGAAAGGCTACGGAACGCACATGATGAATCACCTGAAGGACTACCACGCGCGTGTGCTCAAAATCCACCACTTTCTCACGTACGCGGACGAGTTCGCCCTCGGCTACTTCAAGAAGCAAGGCTTCTCGCCGGAGATCCGCCTGCCGAAGAGTCGCTATCACGGCTTCATCAAGGACTACGAAGGAGCGACTCTGATGGGCTGCGAGATCCAAGCGGAGTGAGTGGACATCTCCTTCTTCTTTTCTAACCATCGGCTTGCAGGATGCTGTACACGGAGTACGCGGACGTCCTAAAAAACATGAGCGATCTGTACCAAGTGGCGTTCGATCGTTTCTACCCGAAGTGGGGCTGCAAGTACGGCGGGATCGAGCACTTGTTCCAGGAGAAGCGTTCGTTCAATTGGAAGAACAAAAAGACACTCCTCTCCTTTCAGCGAAAGGCCAGGTGCTTCCGAGAGAGCAGATCCCCGGCCTCGGCCCGTTCATGGACGACTGCCATCCGGGAGCGCCCACCGCCGACCACCTGCCCGCAATTCGATCGATCCTCCACAAACTGAAGGCCTCACCGCACGCGTGGCCCTTCGTAGCGCCCGTGAACGCGGACGAGGTGCCCGACTACTACGATTTCATCCTCTACCCGATGGACTTGCGGACGATCGGCGAGCGCGTGAAAGACGGCTACTACGTGCACGTGAGTCCCCGGCCTTCCATCCTTCAATTCACTCCTTTCGCTGTTTAGGAACGGCTCTTCATTGCGGACATGAAGCGAATGCTCACCAACTGCTACAGCTTCAACGACCGGAGCACCCCTACTACCAGGCTGCCTTCGACCTGAACGTCCTCTTCAACAAGCTGCTCGACCAACACTTCCCCCACTCGCCGCTCAAGGTGCCGCTGCCCGAGAAGCCGGGCATCGAATGATCTCTCTCCATTGGTTGCTTGTACATGCCCACGCCTCGAATGAACACTCGAATCAACAATCATTTATGTACACGTTTAAGTAACGACGAGGTGTTGCCGATGGGAAGAAATGCAGGCACATCAGTGGGATAAACGCAACAAGTGTTGGGTGGCCTGCATGGGGACGACGGAGAGCAGCTCGCGGACGGCCGTCCGCTCGGGCGTGTGCTCGTAGTCCACGTACGAGACGCACTCGCGAACGAGCGGCTCGTTGCCGGCGCTCTTCATCGTCGGGTCGATGAGGCGCGTGAGGCGTGAATGGTCGCCGTCGCCCATCCGATGGCTCTCGTTCTGGACGCCGGCGAAGCAGACGGAAATCGGCAGTTTGGAGGCCTCCACCAGCTGATCGATCGTGTCCCACGGGTCGCGAATGCAGCCGTTCGTCAGGATGATAAGCACGAAGTAGACGTTGTGCTTCTGCTTGTTCGCCGCCTTGGCCAGTCTGAGCACGAGCAATCAATTAATCAAATAGAATGGAGTGTGCACTCACTTGATGACCGAATGGATGGAATCCGCGTAGTTCGTGGGGGCGAACGGATGGACCTCCATGGCCGCTCGGCGGTAGGTGGAGAGGATGTTCTCCACTCCGTGCACGTGCGTATTGGCCGGGTTCTTGCTCAGCGGGAAGCAGTTGGAGAACTCGAAGTGGGGCGGCACCTTCGCCCCGAAGCCGAGCAGCGAGACGCGGCGTTGCCTGAACACGAAGAGCAGTTTAAAAAGGAAGAAGTTGTGGATGGACTCACGCATCGTACGGAGCGACGGCCTCCGCAACGTCCAAGAGGGCCTGCAGGTAGGGCGCGCGGTAGCTGGGGTGCACGTAGTGGAGGCTGTCGGGATCCGTCGGGCCGCCGTTCTTCGACGTGAAGTCGATGGCGATCGTGAAGTGGAGCTTCATGCCGCCACGGATGGCCTCGAGGAACGTGGGGACGGGCGCCACGCGGTCGAATTTCACCAACTCAACGAACGTGTGCTCCTTCTTTCGACGACCCGCTGCGTGCAGCTGAACGGAGGCAAATGATCGAATAAAATGAAGCAGTGGGAGGACGAACCATAAACTTCGTCAGCGAGCCGTTCAGTAGCTGCACGAAGGTGACCGTGAACTTGCCCAAACACACGTCTTCGGCGTGGTTGAAGCGAAACGAGTGGACGGCCACTTCGATCACCGACTGCGAGGAAGTGGAGAGGAATTTCGTCGGAATGATGAACTCCTTCCATTTGGGCGAGTGCGGGTCGGCCGTGTGCACTTCGCTGCGGTACAACATCGTCTAAACGAAATGGGGGAATCGGATGGAGTGAACGGAAGGAGTTACCGGGAACTTCTTGGTCGAATTGTGCATGAGGGAGAGCGTGAAGTAGGGCGCCAGCTGGTGGACGCCTTCGGAGTGCAGATTGTGCGCGTGGAATTGGATGAGCGTCCCGTTCTTCGACGACTCCGGCGTGATCGCCTCCACGCCCAACAGCGGGCTCTCGTCCAGATCCCACAGCGGTCGGTCGCCCGACGGCTCCACGGGCAGCAGGATTTCCGGAGGGCGCGCTCACAATCGACCGCAAGCCGACGGAAACGCTCCCGACTTCAGTGCGGCCGCCTTCTTCGTCCATTGCTCGCCTGAACACACGAAGAAGCATTGAAATGAACGAACGGAATCAAGAACTCACAATTCGAATCGAAGCTGCTGGTTCACGTCGAAGCGGACGAGAATTTGGACGCTGTTCGCGAACTGGGGATCCGTTTGGTGGGCGATGAATTCGGTGTCGCCGATCTGCAATCCGAGCGGCGGTAAACAAACAAACAAGTCGAGCACGAGCGAGCGGGAGAGTGGACGAAGTTTTCTCGAGCTTGAGGAGCGTTCGTTCGACTCGGCTTCTTTTTATCGCCGACTTCCGCAAATATTCCGAAAGATCGGAAGGAAATGAGCAGAGGATTGGAGTGAGTAATCGCTTTCTTTGCCCCCAATCGTTTGGAAACGCCCGCTTTCGACACCCGAACGACCGAACCGAACGCGGGAGGCGGCGAGCGGTCGGCCGGTCGGCGGGCGAAGAAAACAAGCGGGCGGAGGACGAAGAAATTCCGCCGCTCACCTCAATCGATCCGCCGTCGTGGAGCTGGGCGTGGACGGCGATCTGGACGCCGTTCCGCAGAAAAAAGGGAGGAAGTTGGCTGAAAGCATCACGGCCATTACTCACCCGCCCACTCCCCGCACGTCACCCGTCCGGCCGCCCGGATGGGTGCGGGAAGGGAAGGAACTTACGAGCAACTGAGAGGCGTAAATGAACGGCTTCTTCGTCGGCCGTCATCTTCGCGCATTCCTCTCGCTTCCGGCTAATCGATTCGTGGACTCCAAGGTCGTCGGGTCGGCCAGTCGATCGGGGGAGCGAACGAGTGATGAGCTGCGATGTTGTCGCGTGTTCCCGCCGTCTTCTGCCTCCTGCTTTCGTGTGCAAACAAAAAGCAAAAGAAGAAACGAGCGAGCGGACGGCGGGGAACGACCGGCCGGCGAACGCACACTCACGTTGCGACGAGAGAGCGGCGGGTGGTTTGCGAAAGAAAGGCGCCGGCGGCGACGCAGACGAGGAGAATCGCGGAATTTCCGCTTTCCGTCGATCGAATCGGAGGTTTCCTTGCTTCGGATAAATGGCGGACGTTCCGCCGGGAAAGCGGATGATGATGGACGGTAAGGGGCGGCCGACACCTGGCAACGATGTGAACATCCGCATTCTTCGTCCCGCTCACCCCGTTCGTGCCCTGTCTGTATGTGATTCCCTTCTCTTCCACCCTTCAGCGTCTTCTTTATCGAATCGAATGCGAACAAAGTGGGGCGAATGCAAAGGAAAGCGATTTACACGGCGGCAATAAGTGGAGAGAAGCATCAAGTGATCTAATCGAATAGAAGGAGGAAGAGGACCCAGTCGGAGGAGAGAACGAACAAGTGGCACCGGGGGCATCGTTGTGGTTTGAAATGAGAAGCGAGAGGGAAGGAGAACAAAGGTAAGGAGAGTGGAGATCATTCGGGATGTTTGCTTCGACGTCCATTGAGATCGTTTGAGGTCCGGCAGGCGACGGCGCTCACTTCTTTCCGTGGTGCAGGGCGGGCGGCGGCTCGGCGAACAGTTCGGACTTGTCGTTGTCGTGCACGATCACGGCGAAACTCGCGACAAACTCCTGTAAGTGGGCGATGAGAGGAGTGAGCGGAAAGGAGTCCGCTTGCCTCGTAGTCGATCAACTCGTCTCCGTCCTTGTCGATCTCGCGAATGATCTCGTCCACCTCTTCGGCCTCGAACTTCTCGCCCATCGTCGTCATGATGTGGCGGAACTCTTGGGCGGTGATGTAGCCTGCCGCTCGTTCAATTATTTACGGCATTTCATCCATCTACTGACCGTTGCCGTCTTTGTCGAAGACCTTGAAGGCCAAGCGAATGAGTGACTCGTCCGTCTCTTTGTTTGTCGCCTTCATCAGCTTGCAAAACTCTCCTGAAAGTGAGTGGGATAAGTGGGAAGAAGAAAAGTGGACAACGAACCAAAATCGAGCTTGTTGTTGCCGTCCACGTCGAATTCCTGAACTTAGCGAATGAAACGAGTGGCGGACTCTTTCCACTTACATTCACGATGTTCAGCAGCTCCTCCTCGGTCGGATTCAACCCCAACGTTCTCATTGCGATGCCCAGCTCCTGCAAACAAGTGGGTGAGCTTCCAAGAAGGACTCGGCTGCTCACCTTAATGTTCATTGTGCCGCTGGAGTCCCGATCGAACTGCAACAAGAAGCAGGATGAAGGGAGGGAACGAAAAAAGCAGCGCTCACCATCTTGAAAGCCTGAGCGAACTCCTGGAGCTCCTCCAGCGAGTACTCCTCGTCCTGCATTCGACGAGGCCGTGAATTGGCGGTGCATTGCGCGGTCGGTGGTCTCGAGGGCGCGCAGTCCGTTGGCCTGACCTGAACGCGAGCAATGAGTGGAAGGAGAACCGGAAGAGTGTCTTCTTTTAAATCCCGCGGAATGATCAAAAAGCAACGAGCGGACGGAAGTTTTCGCCGAATCGCCTCCGGCCGCCGATGAAAAGAAGGCGGGGAAGGCGACTCGTCGCGCCCGCCCGCCCGCCCGCCCGGTTCCCATCGTCGGCTTACCGTTCGCACAATTCTCCTGACTGGAAGAGGACGCGGTCGCCGCTGCCTCGGGCGAACTCTTGAATGTGCCGACGAGGCGAACGCAAACTCCGGGCGCAGCGATGGGCTCGGCAGAGGCGGCGAAGTCGGCCTTTCGGCTTTGATGCAGTGGGGTGACTCCTCTGAAAACACGGAGCGAATGAAGACGGTAGTCGTCGTGCGATGAACGATGGAAAGAGCAAAAGGAACGCAGCAGAAGGCACAAATGCGAGCAGGCGGGCGGGCGGATTGGATTGCGGAGATCGCGGCTTCCGGTCGCCCACCGACCGACCGCAAGTGTTTACGCGCCCTCCCGCTCGCCGACCACCGCCCGCTCGATTGGCCCAACTAACGACCGGCCACGGGGTGCGGAACGATGCCAATTGGGCCGTTCGTTCGACGACCTCCAATCGAACAAAAACGGCGAGTGGAGGGCGAACACGTGCGGCGGCGGCGGCCATCTGGAGCCAAACGGGCGTGTTTTGATCGTCGCGAGGTCGCCTGATGAAACGAAAGACGGCCGGTGGGCGGGCGAAGGTCGGCACATGGGCGGGGTGGCTCGTGTTTATGCGAGAGGGGGCGTTCATCTCGACGATTAAAAAGCACGCAGTCGAAAGACGGTCGCCGTTGTTTGCGGCGCCATTCACTCGCGTTCCCACGGACCGGATGGTTCGAGACGAGAAAGAAATGCGAGACCACGACGACGACCACCGTTCCGCGCCGCCCGCCCGCGGCACGTCGCCGTCGACTGCGGCGGACGTGCGCATCGAATCGAATTTGCGCAACTTTTGGCCGCTCGTCGGGCGGCAATCTCATTTGCTCGATTGCTTGCGTGGACGAACAAAGGCGGGCGAACGGGCGGGAATGCGAGGGCACTCGTGAACGAGGGCCGAATGAGCGGGCGGGACGACGCGCCCGCCGGCAATGAGCAATCGTCGTCCTCGATGACCTCAATCGGCTCAACCACCGAGATTACGGAGCAACACGCGGATGAACGCGCTAGCTAACGCTAAGGAGTTTAGTGTCGTTTAATCCGCTTGCTTTCACGCCCATCCGGCGGCCGATCAGACCGTCCGGAAGTCTGCGGCGAGTTCTCGAAGCCGGACGGATTGGGGCGGGGATTCAACTGACCTTCGAGCACGATGATGCAGTCGGAGACGCTGGGGTTTGGCGGCGGCCACTGAAGAGGAGGAGGAAGGGAAGATGAATTTCCGCATTCCGTCCGCCTTCTTTTCGCTTCCGCTTTTCGATTACCCGGCTCTCGACGCGTCGTTCAATTCCCGAACAGGCCAGGCGGGATGGACGGACGGGATAAACCGTTTAGAAGAGAAGGGCAGTAGCCGAAGTGAAGCGAATGTTGCCGGACGGCTCGTTCGCCCGTCGACTTCAGAACGGAGGCGGCGGCGGCGGCGGAGGTACTCGAGACGCGTCGCAATCTTCGTTCTCGAAGTCCTTGCCGCGGACAACAACGAGGAGCACGCTGCTCTTCTTCATCGTCCTCCGCCTTCCGTCGCTTCGTTTCTGCTTATTCATTCGTTCCAATTTCTGCCCACTTGCCTCCGCCCGCCGTCGGCGTTGCAAATTCGCCGCTCTTCGCCGACCACCGGCGTGTTCGCGAGTCGACGGTAAGCGAAGCGGAAATAAAGTTTGGACGGCCGGCCGGCCGCTCGGCTCGTCGAGTTCAACAAAACAAAACGGTCGGGGGCCGGCCGTCCGGTCGGCTTTTCATCTCGCCGCCATTCACTCACGAACGGCGGGAATTCCCGGAAATTCCTCGCCGACTGTCTTCGTCGAACGTTTAATCCAATCGGTTGATGAAGAGAACTCAATTCGCTTCTTTTGTTCCCACTCGACCGTCTTCTCGCGTTGATTCGATTGCATTCGAGCAGTGCAGGAATGCGGGGGACGGAGAGAATCGAAAAAACTTCGCGAAGGCCGAAGAACACCCGCCGAGCAAGCACGAAGTGTCGCAAGGAACTACCGTACACTTGCGACAAGGAGGGAGGAAGGAAATTTCGGCGGTTGCTTCGAATTAATCGAAAATTCCCGCGACGGTTGGTGTTCGAACGGATGAGTGCGCACCGCGGGCGGCTGCCCACCACTAATCATGCCCGTACGAACGTGGGGATTAGGGCTGCCTGGAGCAGGAACTTTCTTCCTCCTTTCGGCGATCAATCCCCTCGTTTTGGTCCACGGAGCAGTGGGGAAAGCGGGCTGCAGCAAATTTATTCCGCGAATCGCCCGCCAGCCCAAAGGAGCGAGTTGCACGGCCGGGAGAGCGGAGGCGGAAAGCCGGCTTCCGGGAACAACGGAGCGCGCCAAGGAGTGACGAACCGAAGGGAAAGCGGCGAGCAGGACGGGAGGTCAAATGCCGGCTTCTGGACTCGTGATCCACGAGCTCCCCCCGATTTATGCGAACCTCCGGCAGATGGCAGCGGCGGACCCCCGCACACATGCGGCCGCTCAAACCGGAAGCCGGCCCTGATTTTTGATTCCCTTCCGCTCGGACACGTTTGGACCGCCCGCTCTCCAACGAAAACGGGAACTTCCAGAAGAAACGGGCGTTCTTTACTCCACACAGTAACCAAGTGGAGTGGCTACGAGTCGTCTGTCCCTCGAAGAAAGTGGACCTCCGACCGAGCTCCTCGGCCCCGCTTTTAAAAGGCATTTTCTGTAATTTTGGACCACGTCAGTGCAAACTTTGGCACGTTTTAAAAACGAGGTCTTGATTTTTGCACTTAATAGATTCTCCAGATCGTGCTGAATCTAAAAATGTCCGTTTGAAGGCTTGCATGTGGCTTTGTTGCAGAGTTACAGACCTCCGAACCCAAAAGGTCCGGATTTTGCCCTCTTGGGTTCAATCGAACGTAGTTTCGTTGTAACGAGGTTTCAGAGTATGTGGTGGCGTTCATCGTGTCGGGCGTGAAAAGAGCTTTGAAACAGTGTATATTGCCGGTCGCGTGGAGAAAATAACAAAGCAAAAACAAAGTGAAAAGCGAAAAAGCTATTTCGTTGCTTCCTGCATTTTTTGCGTTCAAAGCCGGTTTTCTCGAAAAATTTGCCCTGATGACGAAGCAACGAAGGTTACCACGTTATTCTCCGAAACAAAGCAGATCTATTGATGTACATCTTGCTACTCAACGCTGGCAGAACCCGGAGAAACAATTGTTTGAAGGTGGAGGACCAGATTCGACTCAAAATCGAAACTTCCTCAAACATCGAAATAGTCGAGTGGAATCGTTATGTTGCGTGTTCTAACAACTGAAAACGTTCTTTTAAGCGCTTTTCGTGTTTATTCGAGATCAATTACAACGTTTTTGCCAAAAATAGAGCAGCAAGCAGGGCTTGGTGCATTTTTTGCGTTTTCTTTGTTAGACCTGCTTTAACGATCGCCGAAATGGCATGAATGTCTTGCTGACAATTTGTTCATCTAATGCTTTCTGTAAATCATCAGTTCGTTATGCAAATGCAGCTTATTGCGGCCTAAAGTACAGTTAAATTGAGAATATTTTCCTGTTTTTTGCTCGGCATTAACATTCTTATAGACAAGCGTGTGCGTAAGACAATCAGAACGGCTATACAAACATGAAGGAATGAAAACCGGGCTGACAGACTTTCCATCTCTGGTCTGTGGGCGTGAAAACGATTGAAAATGCCAGTGCTCAAATACGGTGGTGTTCTCCATCCCTGCTTTCTGATGACTACTGAAAGCGATGTTATATTGTCCGCCTTGTTGAGCTCTGTAGAACGATGTGGCTTCGAGTGCTTGCCGTTAAAAACGTGCATAAGACACTGAACTTGAGCGGAATAGCAAAAAAGGGGATCAAATGGACCGCCACACAAACCGTTCGATTCACGCTGCTAGAAAAACACTTTATAGGGTTTGATAAGCGCATCTTTCATTAAACTAGGTATAGAAGAGCTGTTTTACGAAGCTCTGGAAAGATGTGTGACAGCAAAATAGCTGTAAAGTACGTTGGGAGATCGTTTTCTGATGCGTGCGTCTGGTATTTCTGACGTTTAAAGCAGTGAAAGTGTAAAGTAAAAGCAGGGCTACAATTCTTGTTTGGAATTCGGCAGTTGCAAATGCGTCAGTTGCGAGTGAACGAGCAAAACTCGAAAAACCGCTTCTATTTCAGTCATCTCGACATCGGTGTTGCCAAGGACGTCGAGCAGGTGTCAAAACAATCTTTTATTTGTTCAGACATCCATTGGTACGCATTCCAATTGATCAAACACGATTCCAGTAGAACATTTTGAAGTTTAAGGAAATTTTGATTTTGAATCAATTTTGGCCCTCCACCTTCAACATGATCGTTCTCCGGGTTCTGCCAGCGTTGAGCGGCGAGATGCATCGTGTTCGACGCGCCTTGATCTGTAGAATAACGTGTTGGTTTCGGTTTGCTCGTATGCAGTGCAAACTTTTCGAGAAAAACGGCCTTGAACGCAAAAAATGCGAAATTCGCGGAAACGCACTTCTTGCATCTCACGTCACAACTTGTTTTGAGTTCAATGCAACCGGCAAGCAGTATACATCAGTCGAAAGCTCCCATCAAGAGCTACAAGAGGAGCACAATCACGTAGTTCGAAACCTCGTTACAACGACACCACAGCCTCTTGTACCGAATGGGCCAAAATCCGGACCCTTTGGGTTTGGAGGCCTGTAAGTCGGCAAAGAAGGCATTTGCAGGCCTTCTAATGGGCATTTTTAGATTCAGCACGATCCAGAGAATATATTAAAAACAAAAACCAAAAGGTCGTTTTTGAAACGTGCCACTCGGTGGTCCAGAATTACAGAAAGTGCCTTTTAACTCATCCGTTCGACTCGGAACTCCCGGAATTCTCAAAGTGAACTCGCCGGTTGCCGTGAGAAACGGAAAAGTTCGCGACTTCCGATCGCTGCGGTCTCCCGCAACAACTTTTGTTTGCGGTGGCCAGACGACCGCTGACCTCACACTCCTTTCAGCACGAAGAAGCGACGAGTTCGAGAAGTCAGCCGTCTTTTGTTCACTCACCTCGTTCGAGTCGCCTTGGGCGGCGGTTTCTTCGAGAAGCGCGGAATCGACGGCAATTTGAACATTGATGGAGCAGGAGAGAAAGAAGCGAGTAGCAATGAAGAGGAAGTAGAAGAAAGGAGGAAGCTTGTTTGGCGCTGAAGGTCGCGCAGCGGTCGACGAGAGCTCCAGAAGACAACCGATCCGGGCGGCCGCTAATCCACGAATTCGAACGACAAGAAGCAAGTTCGCGGAATTAGACGCCCGAACTTGACGTCCGGCGGCCGTCCGCCCGCGCACCCGTCGCGAACATCGCCGCCCGCCCGGCCGTGCCGCACAGAACTTTTTGGCAGGTTGATGGGCGACTTGCGCAAATGAAAAGAAGCCGGCCGGCCGGCATTTTCCAATTAGACGCGCGGCCGAAGGATTAATTTCGAGGCCGCCGGACAGCCTCGGGGCACATTCGCGTCGTTTAATTACCGTACTCAAGAGAAGGGCGCGCGGGCGAAAGAACGAGAGAGAACTCACTTCTTCGTGTCATTGATGGGCAGCTGGCCGGAGACGGAGGCGATCAGCGAGAAGGGATCATCGGAGTGGCGGCGGCTTCCAACACGTCGCAAGACGCGCATAAAACGGCGGTAGAGGCCCGTATTGAAGTCCAGACGCCTGCAACCAACGGATGAAAGTGAACACATGGAAGGAGTAAACGAATGCACGTGCACACGAATGACGAACGAGTATTCGGGGTAAGGTTTAGAAGGTCGCGAAGCGTCCGCCTACTTCCCATCCACTTGTTCAAGAGTCGATCCGATCAGAAAGAGCGAGCGTCGAGTACAAAAGGGAGCGAAGTTGAAGCCGCCCGAAGTCCTTTGCGGGTTTCCGCCCGCCCGCCCGCTTAATCGGCGGCTCGCAAGGCGAAATCGGATTTGATTTCGGGCGGGATGTCCGCCGACCCGACGGAACGCGTTCCTCCGGCCGCCGCCCGCTCCCCTCGGGGCCAATTTGGTCGCGATGTTTGCGTCAAAACAAACGAGAAGACCGTCCCAACGAGTGAGTGGGCGGCCAAGTGGTGCGCATTGCCGCCTAATCGGCTGCTCGTTGGCCGATCGTGTGGAGCGCTCATCCCCCGCATCACAAAATGACTCCACGCACGCAATCAGCTAATGAGAAGCCGCACAAGAACGAACTGCCGATCAACGAGCATCCCCGCAGCGAAGAGGAGGGCGTGCTTCTCGCTGCTTCAAGTGGCTCGAATCAACTCGTCGAAATCACGGGCCGCCGGTGAGAAAACGAACTCAATTATGGACACTCAAGAGGGGGACGAAAGCAGCTGGAAGGGTTTCGAAACCGGCCGTCAATTAGGCAGTCAGGAGAGCGAGTTGAAAGCAGGCGGTCGGCCGGCCGAGAAGTGGACGCAACGGAGAGCACAAATCTCTTCGTTTGTGCGGCGCCGCTTGCCAACTAATGAATTCACGTTCACCGCCCAACCGGTCGGTCGGTCGGTCGGTCGGTTGGGCGCGCGCGTGGTCCCAGCGGAACGACCGGCGGCAATCGCGGACGGCCTGAATGCCGACGGACGGGCGGCCCGGCGGATTACCGAGCGCGGAATTAGTCGAAAGGACGGTACGCGGCCCGGCAGCAGGATTGCATTAATCACGAGTCGAAAATAGAAGACGGCAGTGGCTTCTGATTCAAAATGCATCTCTTTTGTCACCATGCAAGAGAAGCGGCTGGCCGATCGTGAACAAAAGAACGCCCGCGCCGCCCGCTCCACCCGCCGCAACTTGAAATCAACCGCTGATTGTTCGGAATCCCGAAAAGGACAACCGTTTGCGTCAAGAAACGTCTTCGTTCATTAAATCCAATAGAAACGACGGATTCATAGAGCGAAGTAAAAGAAGAAAATGTTGCCTGATTGAGGATGCCCATTCAATTTGCGATCGTGTTCCACCTTAGACAAATTTCTCCGTCGGTCACAACGTAAGAAGGTGTCGAAAGACGGAGGTAACATTCGGGAGCACAGGCTTACGTTCTTCGAAAGTAGAACGCTAACGGACGTTGTCGCTTGAGCTCCTTCTTCGTAATCAGGAAAACCCAACGGACGTCAGCCAGCGAAAGGTTAAGCGCTGATCCGTCCGACTGAACAAAAGGATTACCTCCAGTTGAACAAAGCAACAAATGTGACTAATAAAAGAGAGAGATCGCAACCAGACACTCAAAGGAAGCAAGAAGAACAAAATGATGTAAAGAAAACGTAGAAAGGTTCAAGGACCAGCGGATGACTTCATTCAATCGACGAAAGTGCACGAATCATACGAACGGTCAACTAAATAGAGGGTAGTCATGAGCAAACGCGGTCGTTTCCCCTCCGCAAACTCCGCTCCACCCTCGCTCCAAATTGGCGGGCCGCAGGGGGCAATTCGGCTAATTGGAAGTGGGGTCCGCAAAGGGCGGAAATCTCTCGCCTTCCGCGGCGCCCGTCTGCTCACTTGGCTCGAGGCCAACGACCTTCGGAATGCGCGAAGGAGCGCGAAACGGGGCCGCTTTTTGTTTCCACCGGATTTCGGCGAGCAGCTCGCGAATCCGCCGACAAAACGCGGCGGCGGGCGACCGGCCGGGCGAGCGGCGAGGCCGCCGGCGAAGCGGGAGAGCGGGGCGGCAAATCCGACGGCCATTTTCGCCTTTGCGGATTGCTTAATTGAGCACACGAGAACCCACTTTCTTTTCCGCGGCCCCACCGCTTCTTCCCGCTCGTTTCGTCGTGAATCTTCTGCCCGCTCCGAGCGTCGGCGGTTTGGACCGGCGGAATGCCCGCAATCCGCCGCCCGCAGCGTTCCGTTCGGCCGGTCGAAGGCCTCGGAATCCAACGAAATTCGCGGAAATTCGCGGCCTATTGGCCGGATTGCGAGTTGCAAGCAGTCAACTTCACAAGACGAGAGTGTCGCAGAAGAGAGTGAGCGTTCGCGCGTGAATTTTAAGCTCCGAGTAGGCGGCGAAGTCGCTTCTTTTGCCGACCGAACGACGCCTCCACTCGTCTCGTATCTGTCGATTATTCTTCGAGGATTACGCGAGCGACATTTCGATGCCACGAACTGACGTGAGTTCAACCGCACACACGACGAGCAGCAGCACACTCGAACTCATCGACCCTCCACATGGTGCACACGAGCGAGCAGACACGAACTTATGCACGGGAGAAGAGAAGTGAAAGCGGAGTCAACGAAATCATCGATGCAAACGTCGGGCGTCGTCTGCGGATCGCATTTCGCCGCCCGCCCGCCCGCCGGCCGAACATCTCGTGCAGAACGAACAAGACGGCGGCTTTCTTTCACTCACGAAGAAGGAAAAGGAGGACGAAAACGAGCTAATTTCTTCGTTCCGCCCGCCTAAACAGTTCGAGTCGACGGATCATTGGGCAGAAGCGAGCGGAACGAGACAAGAACTTTCGTTCGTCTGCTCATCTGTTTTCTTGGTCCTCTGTGCTCCCGTTCGCTCGAATCAAAAGAAAGCCGCGATCTTTCGCTTCGTACACGCGCGAACGCATGCACGTGTTAATCGAGTGCTTTTTGATTGCCGGCCGGCCTCTTCAATTCCCGGGCGAGCGGATGGGCGGCTTTTCGAGTGAGTGCGCGAACATTTCGCTCATTCCCCCGGTCGAAAGAACATTGTTTGTTATCCCCCGAACTCCCCCACTCGCCCTCCCGCCCGCCTCTCGCACGTCCGCCTTCCGGCCGCACCCAAATTGGCCGCCGGGCGGCGATTTCCGCCACGTGCACTTGTTGCAGTCGCCGGCCGGAGATGACGACCGACCGGCGAGTGTGATGTCAACAAACAAGAACTGCGCAAGAAGCGAGTGGAATGGTCGAAGGAAAGGCACGGCTTTTGAACCCACCGGCCGGAGCCCCCGCACTCCTTCCCGAATGCATTCGACGCAGGACGAACGCTCTCGAATGCATGAGAGCAGACGACCGGCAAGCAGAAGTTGGAATCAAACCCCTCGTTCGACATTCGGGCAGTCGGTTGTCCATCTTGACGTCCCGCTCGCTCGCCCGGAACGGAAATCCCCGCCCCGAAGTGACAGCGGGAGGCGTCGGCGGACAACAAAGCCGCGAGCAGAAGAAAGGCGGCCGGCGGGGCGTGAAGGCGGAAGAACGTGAACCGAAGAACGAGAATCCCACAACGACCGAGTGAGTAGACGCGCCGCCGAATCCCAACCAACCGCTTCCAACTTCCCGCCGCTTCTTCTTCTCGCCGCTTCCGCCCGCCCGTGATTCCCGAAACCGAGCGGCCGGTTCCGCGTCCAGTCCGCCGTGAATTCGCTCGATTGTCCGCCAATCAACGCCCAATTGAGCACAACAACAACGAGGAGAAGAAGCGGTCGTTGGAAGCAGCGAGATGCCGAAGAGAAGATGGGATTTCAACCCGAGCGTACAAGTCCGCCCTCCGCGAACTCGCCAACGAATTCAATACGCCGAACCGACGGCACGCCGGCGCCCGCCTCGAAGTTCGCAGAAAACGGCCGGAAGATCACGTTGCAGATAAAAGAAGGAGGCCGCAATGTTCCCAAGACCGCCGGCCGGGGCATTTGCGACGGCGAGACACCGGCGGGAAGCTCCGAATTCCTCGAATCAAAGCGAACAAGAACGGCCGTGATTGACAACCGCGAACATGACTGCTCTTCGTTCTTTTCTTCTGTATTTTTCGGTTTGTTGAATGCCCGACTGTTCGTTGGTGTTACAGACGGAAGTTTGACTTCGAATAAAACACAAGAGAAAGCAGAAGGTGGTCAACGGTCCGTCATTTGCGCAATCCACTTGTCCAGCGAAGAGAACTCTCGCTTTCGGGCAGACTTTCGGGTCAAGTTGACCATCCGAATCACATGGAACGAATGAAGGACGAGGATGAAAGCGAATTTCCATCTTCCTTTCGCTTGCCTGTCCGCCCTCTCGAGCGGCGATGTCAAGAAGGCGCGCGGGATGTCGCAATCGCCGTCCGTCCGTCGATCGTAAATCCGCGCACTTGTTCGCTCATTTCGGATGCAGAGGGAAGTGCAAGAGGACGGACGGTCGTCTGTAGTCATTCGTTCACCTCTACAACGAATAATGCTTGCTTTATCACCTTCCGCTGGTGGTCACGGCCGTTGCAAAGCGAACGGTCACGGACGCCCATTAGATCTCTGCGGGGGCGCCTAATCCGTTTGTACGCCCCCGCGCCTTTCACTTTTACCGTTGATTCGATTCACTCACCCGCGCGCGATGTTCACACGTCCGTTCGTCTTTGGATCATCCGCGCGCCCCTTCGCGACTCCTCGCGGCGACCAATTTGACTGTCCGCTTCGATCGCATCCGCCCGCCCGCCGGCTTCCGCCCACTCGTGGACACCCGCGGCGGAAGGAAGAAAGTAAACGAGTTCTTTCTGCGTGCGGGCGCATAAAATTAGCGTGTGATCGGCGGCGGCTTCTTGTAACTCGCCCACGGATTACCGCCCCCGCCCATCAAATCAGACGGACACACCGAAACGAACAGCCGGCGGCCGTTTGGTGGACGCAGAGCGGCTATAAAAGAGCGGGCAAGTGAGCAGAAGACGAACAAGTCGCTCAAGGATCTTCCTGTGTTTACTGTACTCACTCGTGCTTTCCATCATGCCTTTTCATCAATGAACACACCGGACATTGCTTTGTTCAGGTCCCCTCGACGGCATCATGACGCGAATGCGGTTCCTGCTCGGCTTCCTCCTTCTTTCCGCCCACCAGACTACCGGCTTCCTGTTCCCGCCCGCGCCCGGAGGCGGAGGAGGCGGCGGCGGAGGCGGCGGCTGTGGTTGCGGCCCGCGTGAGTTCTCGAAGCGGCCAACCCGGCAATTTCAACTGTTTGCAGCTCCCTGTGCTCCCGCTTGCGCCCCTCCACCCCCGCCTCCGCCCCCGTGTGAGTATTTCTCTTTGTACGAAAGATCGATGAGTTTGCGCACTGCAAGTGCACAATTTGAGTTGGGATTGAACACTCGGCAATCCTTAGTTGTTCTCTTGCACAATCCACCTCTTTGCAGGCCCTCCGCCCTGCCCGCCGCCTTGTCCACCTCCTTGTCCTCGTAATTATTTTGGGTGATCGGTGCTCGAATTCATTTTTTCTTTCAGCTCCGTGTCCCCCGCCGTGTGAGTTTGCGTTGGGTGATCGGTTGCAGCACAGGTCGGGAGTGTTGTGTTCTCGTTGACCGGAAAGGAGGACGTTTAAGTTGACGGCTTTCGTTCAGGTCCTCCCCCTCCCCCTCCCTGTCCACGTGAGCAACGGCAAACGGTTGACGGCCTTTCATTCGTTAGTTTCAGCCCCCTGCCCGCCGCCCGCGCCTTCGTGCGGCTGCGGAGCCCCGCCCCCGCCTCCCCCGATGGGCGGAGGCTGTGGATGCGGTGCACCGGCGCCCTCTGGATGTGGCGGAGGAGGAGGCGGTGGCTACGGTTCGAATGAAGCTTCGTTGAGTGGAAATGAATGCTCGTTCCTTTCAGCGATGGCTCCCGCAGCCGGCGGATGCGGAGGCGGTCCGGGACCGGCGCCGTCGCTCCCCTCGTACGTGGCCCCGCCTCAAGCGCCCTCGGGTTCGTTCGAGAAGTTGTGGATGAAGCTAAACGGCGTCTAGGTGGATACGCCGCTCCCCCGCCCTCCTCTGGTGGTTCGTTTGACTCGCAGTGAACAGAAACGAGGGCTGACTTCAGGATACGCAGCCCCGCCGCCGCCGCCGCAATCCTACGCGCCGCCTCCGGCTCCGCCGCAGAGCTACGCGCCTCCGCCTCAAGGTCGGCATGAGCGGCTCGAACAAAGCGAATGAACGAAATGCTTTCAGCTCCGCCCCCTCAATCGTACGCCCCTCCGCCGCCGGCGCCTAGCAGCTACTCGGCTCCGCAGGGTTCGTTTGGAGAAAGCATCGACAAAAAGTTCATCGCTTCTTGCAGCTCCTCCTGCTCCCCCGCCGCCGCCCCCGCCGCCGCCCACCGGAGGTTGGAATCGAAAGATGTCCAACGAATGAAGAGGAATCGTTGCAGGCTACTCGCAAGGAGGAGGAGGCGGTGGCTCGGACTACCAGGACGGTGCGGGATCGCAGCAGGCCGCCAGCTATCAGGGCAATCGCGCTCGGCGGTACTTCCAGCGGAAGGTCCTCCGAAAGGCGTGATCCCCCGAAGGCCATCCATCCGTCTTTCTGTACATTTCTTCTCCCTTTTCCAACACCAAGTAGTCGGTAGAAAGAAGCGATCATTCGATCGTCTTCGTGCACGTAGCGTAGAACACACCTCCCTCCTCGTTTGCTCCAATTCCCGCATGGTTAATTGATGATAAAGAACGTCGTTTAAAGCGGCGGGTTGATGTGTGAACAAGAGTGCAACAAGGTAATCACGAGTGAACAAAGCCGCGTGCAACGACCGCCTCTGCTCTGCAACGAAACGAAAGCGAGTGGAAAACCTGGCGAATTGCGCGCCTTTGGCCTTCCGCCCGCCGCCGCTTCTCGCGAGAATTCGCGGATTTTCCGGCCGATCGGCTTGATCATGGATGAAATTCGAGGGAAATCGAGCGAAATGGACCCCGCCGAGCAGCCGAGCACCTCGACGGCCGCCGACCAGCCGAACGCCGCGCTGACCGAAGAGGAGATCGCGAAGGACGCGCAGCGGTTGGATTCGCGCCTCGATGACTGCGCCAAAAAGTTCAACCTGACGTTCATGAACGTGAAGAACATTCTTTTCGTGAGTTTCCTTCCTCTCTGTTCGTTTATTCTCATTCGGTTTGCAGCACATTCTGAAAGATCCACAAACGCTGGCCGCCCTCCTCACCGACGACCCGAACGCCAGCGAAACGCTCCGCTTGACGAGAAGCCGGCTGAAACAACTCGAGGAAACGACCAAAACGAAGCTGAACATCGAGCTGAAGCCCGTAAACACGGCGCCCAATCGGCGCACCTTCCTCGACTTCGACTACGGCGAGAACGACGAGGACGATGCCGACTACCAGCCGGAGGAGGTCGAGGACGAGCAGGAGGTCGACCGCGAGGAGGAGTTGGGCGAATTCGTGATTGCTTTCTTGTTCTTCTTTGTTCATTTGCTCGCTTGCAGACGGAGGAAGATCGGACGCTCGCCGAACTCGACGACTCCGACTTCTTCGGTCCGGAAGTCGAGCAGGAGCGGCGGCTGCCGCTCGGCGACGATCCCGAGTATTTCGACTGGGTGAGCGGCTGCTTCACGTTGAAGGCCGATGCGAGCGAGTGCGGACGAGCAGGAGGCCGACGACGAGGACTACTTGTTCCAGGACGTCGATCTGCCCGACCCTTTCGAGTTCCGAATGGACCGATCGACGGAGATCTCCTCGTTCGTCCGTCTTCTTTAATCGAAATGCTTCTTGTTTTAGGCAGGGAACTGCGGGCCCTGTATGACGATATTCTGGAGGATGCGGGGGATCTCTTGGACCGCCGAAAGTCAAAAAGCCGAAACAACGACCGCCGACGCCCGACTGCTCGCTGCTGAACATCCCGATGGGCGACGCGATCACGCCCGTCAAACAGCAGGGAATTGTTGCCAGTCAGCGTCGCCAATCGAAGGACCCGGCCGATGCCCACCCGTCGAGTCCCGTGAAGCCCAGCGAGAAGCCGGCCGCCAGCGAGGAGTCGACGGCGAATGCGGAGGTCCAGAGCGAGAAGGCGGAAGAGAAGCCGGCCGGCCCTCAATCGTGGTCGTTGCTGAAACGACACCAAGAGCCCGCCCGCTTCACCGGCGACGAGCTGATCACGTTGACGGTCCAATTGGAGAAGGTGGAGTCCCTGGAATCAAAGAGAATTCAATTCATTTACTTCCTTTCAGCACGTCCAACTGCTCACGCAGTTCATCGTCACGACCACCGACAATCCCGAGTTACGATCGATGAGGAACCAGGCGCTAATCATGATCGTTCGTTCTTTTCTTTCTTTCATCCCACCATTCTGATTGCAGCACGAACTGGACAAGAAGATGTACGAAAAGGAAGAACGAGCCGTCCATCTTCTACATCCGCACGCTGCCCGACGCCGTCTGCTCGTGTCACGCGGTCGACTCGTTCAAGGAGGCGGACGGACCCGAGTGGATCTCCACCGAAACGAAGGTGGACATCGAGCAAGCTGGCTTCTCCTACAAGTCGGCTATCGTGCTGGCGCAAAGCGGGGCGGTCGTCTACCCCGAGCTGCTGCTCGCGTGCCGCCCGGCCGTCCATCCCACGTTCTCGGCGCCCTTTTCGGTCTCCGAGCAGATGCTCCTCTCGTTGGCCCTGTTCGAACTGCACCACGTGCCGCACGCGACGGGGGGGGTGGGGAGGGCGGTGATTTCGAAGTACCAGACGGTCTCCACCTACTTTCTCCCTAACAAGACGGCCAATCAGATCAGGAATCACCTGAAGAATGTGAGGGCGGGCACGTTGGCCTCGCCGTTGCATCAGCTGATTATCGTGAGTGCTCTGCCTTTTTTCATCTCTTGATTCGAGTGCTTCCAGTCGGCCGAACGGGGCAAATTCAACGCCGTCGTCTCGTTGGATCGGGGCGCGACCGCGCGCGACGGAGCTGCCGATCGACTGGCCGCCGGAAGTGAGCGGCCCGCGATGGCTGGAGGTGGCCAAGCGACACAAGGCGGCCGCCGACGCCAACTTGTCGACCTTCTCCGTCGATCACGTGGCCCATTCGACTGTCGATCTCAACTCTTCACTTCCTCCGATTCAAGTGGACGAGCAGCCGGGCACCTCCACTCCCATCTCGCTCCAATTCACCGCGCAAATGGTGAGCCCGTCCTCGGCGGTCGTCTCGATCCCGTCCGGCGCCCTCTCGCTCGTCCAAATGCCCGACGGCTCGGTGCAACTCTTCCAGTCGCCTGTGGCCACGCCGTCCACTCCGCTCTCCACCTTCCAGATCGTGAGTTCCTTTACTTGCTTCAGGTATACGACAGTTTCACCTTGTATTCGAAGCGTCCTTCTAATCCTGACATGTTTGCAGGTGAACCTGCCCGAGCAGTCCGCCGGCAGCCAGCCGATCTTCGTGGTGAACGACAGCCGCGAGATCGTGTACACGACCGAGATCTCCGCTGTCCCCACTTCAACGCCGAAGATCGTCGAGTTGCCGACCGAAGTCCCCGAGCAGACGGATGTCGTGCCCGAACCAGCCGAAGAAGCAAAGGAAGAGCCGAAAGCAGCGGCCGTCGACCTTCGGACGAGCGAAGAGATGCCCGAAGACGAGGACCTCCTCGTGGTCGCCGTGCAGAAGAAGGCGGTCGAGAAGCCGCCCGCTCCATCCGAAGAGCGCCGCCGATCGCCCACCGCCGCCTTCAATCCTGCGGAAGCGGAAGGGCAGACCGAAGGCCTCGCAGTGGCCTCGACCGCTCGGACATCCACGCCGATCAAGCCGAGCGTTCCGATCGTTACGCTTGAGTCCGCCCGAACGGACCGAAGATCCTCGACGGTCATCCGGAAGAACCGATGGAAGTGAACGATCGACAGGAACCCGCAGAGGAGGGGCACAACAAAGAAGAGAGCGCTCCCGATCAACCGACCTCTTCCACGACGCCCGCACCTCGAACCCGCAAGATGCGGAGAGCGAAGAGCCGGCGGCCAAACGGCGCCGAAGGACGAGCAGCACGATCTCCGCAGCCGAATCGACGGGCGGCACCCCGAAGACGGCCGAGAACGAGAAGGCGCTCTCCCGCCGCCTGGAGCAAATGCACCGCTGCATGCGCGGCTTCGACGATCCCGAAGTGGTCGAGTTGTGGTCCTCGATTGTGCTCGAAACGGTCTACAATCTGGTGAGTTCCACCACTTCGATATTCATTATCTTTTCCTACGTTTTGCAGGTGAAGCAAAGGTTGTTCATGCACTGCGGCAAGCTGCAGACATTCCTCTCCGGTTCTGGGCAACCCAAAGAAGAGCGGAGCAGCGGTTCGTTTCGGGAACGAAAGGCAACGATTAGGAGGTGCTTGCAGAAGTACGACGAGCTTTCCGCTTTGCTCCGAGACACGCAGCCCGGAGGTGAGTGGAAAGGAGGCGTTCAACCATTCGCTCTTCGCTTGCAGCTGGCCGACTGCATCGCCGCCCTCATGGACGAAGAGGAGCTGCGGCCGGACCAGGAGCAGAACCCCGAGCGTTGTGCCTACAAGTGCGCGCTGGAGATGATTATGAACATTCACGTAAGAAATCCCTTCCATAGGTTGGGATTCATCCGTTGGCTGCCTGCAGATCTACTTCAACGGACAACAAAACACGGGCACAAAGCGGCGACTTCTGAAGTTGATTCAGGATTGTACGCCCCTCTTCGTCCTTCTTCCAATTGACTCGTGGATTGCAGTGTGCTTCACGGAGGCCGACCTGCGCGAGGAGATGCGCAAACTGCTGGCCGGACGCCACGAGCCGCTTTGGGCCCGATTGAGGCAGTACTTTCGAGGAGAGAAATACACGGAGAAGTGAGTCCTCTTCTCGTTCTTTCATCCATCTAACCAGTGGTTGCAGGAGTGGACATGTCGCGTGCGGAAGACGTCCCGCTGGCGGTCTTTCAGGCGGCGGTCAGCCGATCGCCGCTGAAGCGCGCGCCCAACTTCGTGCTCTCGAGGGCGGGCCGCGTGGATCTTCGATTCGAGAACGTGGACCTCACGAGCCAAAAGCCCGACCCGACGGCCACTCCCCTCCTGCGGCAACACAACGGTTTCTTCTCCGTGCGCACCCGCTCCGGCCAGCAGGTGTCCGTGAACTTGGAGGTGGAGCGCCCGGAGCCCTCCGGCTCACCGCGCCGACCTGCCGGCCGACCACCTCGCTTTTCCTCCTCCGGTGGCTCCGTCTTCTCGTTCACTGCGGATGACGACCGCCGACTTCTCACTTCGTTCAACGAGGCGAAGGGCAGCCGACAGCGGGCGGTCGATTCGTTCCTCCGCGCCTCGACCACGAACTTCGACGAGAACGCGACGAAGAGGCGACTCGCCCACCTGCTCGATTTGTTCTCGTGCATTTCAAACGGGACGGCCACTTCCTCCGCGAACGCGGCCGCCAACCAGACAGCAAAATGATTCCTCTTCTTGTACCTCGCTCTCCTCTACGTATCCCTCAAATCTCTCTTGTGCTCGCACTCCTTACCTTCCGTCCAACTGCCTTCTTTTTCTTCGGGTACCCGTCAGCATTCATTTCCTTTTGCGAATAAACGCCTTTTAACTTTGTGGGCTCGTTCGGCTGCTCGCACTAGACCGTCCATTTATCACTCAACCTCGGTGGGGGCGAAAGTGAATAGCGAAAACGAATAATTTTACTTCCGAACGGGCAAACACCCACGCACAATTCAGGAAGGGGGGTCCGCAAAGTAAAACAGCAAAAAAGGGGGGCCGAAAGCCGAACGAGGGGCGGGAATCAAACGTTTTATGGACAAAGAAGATTGGGGGGAGGAGGGGACGACAAATGGGGGCGACAAGAACGACGAGGGGCGGGGCGGGCGGAAGTGCGACGCCCGCTGGGATCACGATCAGTGCGTCGACGCTCACAAAAAGTAGTCGGGAGTGCGACGCGACACGTGCGGCTCGCCGCGACGCGGCGCCGGGTCGAACTGAAGGAAGGAGTACTTGAGCTCGTCGTCCAACTCGACCATCGCCGCCTGGTTGCCGCAGCGATAGCAGTAGTTGGGGGCGGAGAAGACGGTGACCACGTTCCGCTCGTGGCACCAGTTGTAGCCACTGCAAGTGGCGAGTGGGCACAATGGACGGAAGGGAAGCAAGAGAGAACTCACCTCCATGACCAGTTGATGCGCTCTGGAGATGAGGGTGATGCCGTTGGAGTGGTTGAAGGTCTCCGAGATGTCCTGCCCGAACGTGTAGCCGGCGCCGCGCGGCGAAATGCCCCAGCCGCCGCGATCGTCCGGGTCGGACCACAGGAGGTCGCACATCGGGCCTGAAGAGCGAAAGAATGATGGAATGAACAGAGCGGAGAAGCACTCACCCTCGTGCGGGACCTCTTGGATGCGCTCCAGCGAGCGGATGTGGTCGAGCGTGTCGATGGAGGGCGAGAGGCCGCCGTGCAGGCAGAAGATCTGCCCGTCGACCAGCGCGGTCAAGGGGAAGAAGTCGAAGAGATCAGTGAAGTAGTTCCACACTTTGGAGTTGCCGTACTTCCGCAGGCACTCGTCGTAGAAGCCGTAGACCTGCGTGATTTGGCGCGACTCGTGGTTGCCGCGGAGGATCGTCACTCGGTCGCGGTAGCGCACCTAAACGCCGGGCATCAAGCACGAACACAAGCGGCGAGCGGACGCACCTTCAGGCAGACGAGCAGGGAGACCGTTTCCACCGAGTAGTAGCCCCGATCCACGTAGTCGCCCATGAAGAGGTAGTTCGTGTCCGGCGACTTGCCGCCCATCTTGAATAACTCCATCAGGTCGTGGAATTGGCCGTGCACATCGCCTGAACATCGAGTGAAATCAAGAGCAAGCGGAGAAAAGCCACTCACCGCACACGGTCACCGGACACTTCACCTCCTGCACATTGGACTCCTCCTTGAGGATCTCGCGGGCCTGAAGCACGAAAGAATTGCAGATGTTGTTGATCGAGCGGGTGGAACGCACCTTATCGCAGAGGACCTTCACCTGGGTCTCGCTCAGCTGTTTGCATTCGTAGAGCTGCTCAATCCATTGGTCGATGTCCTTGATGAATTCCCGATTTAGGATCTCGCTGGTGGCCATCCTGAAGCGAACAGATACGATCATGTGGGGGCACGCGAGGGGCGCGGAGAACGGCGGGAAGAAATCGAAGCGACGCGAACGGACGGACGGAAACCAACGACCAGACCAGCACGCGAACGAGCGGGCGGACGGACGGCGAGCGGAGCGAATCGAATCAAAGCGAAGGGAATTTGCGGGCGAAAGACGCGAGAAAAATAAACAAGCCGGCGGGCGAGCGAGCAGACCGAACAGCAAGCGGCGGGAATCAAACACCCGATTTCGTCAACCGACGAGCGGTGAGCGCTGATTCCACCGCCGCTGCGTGTAGTCGAGTCGGAGGGATGCCATTGGGGAAGCCGCACAACGGTGGGAAGCCCCCAATTCTACCGACCGCTCCCACTCCTCCTTCTCGCTATCATCCGGCCGGCCGGTCGGCCGGGCAGCTCGCGTGTAATCGGCGGGACGAGCGAGTGGAGGCGTGAGAACCGCCGCCGGCCGGCCGGCCGCCCAACTGACGTGTTCAACACGCGCGCGTTGCGGGACGCGCTAATCCCCGAGGAGGCCGCTCGCCGGTTGAATGCGAGGCGAGAATCGGAGGTCGAGTAATCAATTCCTCGTTTTTTTTATCTTCCCGCCCGATTCCTTCGATCGACGAACTCGTGAGCGCCGCCCACTCTCGCTGCGGAGTGTTGCGAAATCCGCGAGGCGATGAGTCACGACGGGCGAATGAGGAAATAAACAACGAGAAGAGGAGGCGAGCGGGAAGAGCGGAGGTGTCCACACTACGAATCGCTCCGGCGACGCCCGTCGACGAAGTCGGGCGACGAAAAGCGACGGCGGCGGGCCGAAAGTCCAAACGAATTCCTCGCCGCCGGCCCGTCCGCCCCGCCGCTCGTCGTCATCAGAAGAGGCGGGCGGGCGGCCGGCGGAGGACTCGGCGCGTCTTCGGCGGCCGTTGGCCCCGAAGGGCAAAAAGTCAAATTGGCCCCGCTTCTTCGCGTCTTCCCCGTCCTGCCGGCCGCCCGTTTGGCCGCTCGGTGGCCGGCCGGCGGGCAACGCTGCCGACGGGAAGAAAGCCGGCGGGCGAGCGGCCAGTGGGCGGAGGGGGAAGCGGCGAACGAGGCCGCGAAAAGGCGGGCGCGAATTCTCGAGCAGAAGGCGGGATTGTTGACGAAATCTGAAAGCGAGAACACCCGGCCGGCCGGCCGCACCACCGCCGCCGCCTCGCCGCGAGACGTCCACGTCCTCGCGCCGCCGCTCGTCGGGACGGCCGCCGTGCTCCCGGCCGCCAACTCGCGCTCCGGCGAGCGTTTCGATCGACCGCCGACTGCCGCCGCCGCCGTCGATCGACCGGCAGGCAGCACGGGGCCGACGATCGGCGGGCTGCTCGGACGAGGCGGGCGGACGCGAGAAAAACCGGAGCGCCCGAGCGCCCAGCAGACGGACGCCGCCGGTCGAGCGGACGAACGCGGCCGCCTTCCAAATCGCCCGCTTTCGTCGCCGCTTCGCCGCTTGTGCGCACCGCTCGCCCGCTGCAAACGCGCCCGCTTCTGTCGGTTGCACGCACTCACCGCGGCATGTGGAAAGCTTCGCTCGCCGCCCTACGCCGCGCCCACCGAATGCCCCCATCGATTTGGCGCGTGGTCGGGCGAGTGCACGATCATTTGCGTGGTTGTCGGAAGGCGCCCGATAAGAAGCGGGGGAATTCGCGTGTTTCCAACAGGAAACTCCACAAAGAATCCCCCAAATTCCGCCGCTTTCAATCAACACGAGCCCCCCGGACTTCCGACTACGTTCGTTCTGCTCCGCCGCGTGAGAACGAAAATAACGGCCGGAAATTCGCGCGAACATTCGCGGAACGTGCGTGATCGCCGGTGGGAACCGCGGGCAAATTCGTAAAACGCGCGCTTTGTCCGCCGAAAGGCCGCCGGACGTCCAACACACGCGACGCCACCAACAGAGCGGGCTGGACGGATAATTGAGCTGCGTATTACGGGGTTTTATCCCTTCTGCAGCCGAGATGAAGGTCGAGTGGAGGGATGAGCACAAAGTAGAAGCAACAAGTCGTTTTAAAGCCGACAGACAAGTTCGAACACTCCCGCACTCGCTTTCGAGTCCCATCGAAGTTCACTTCGCGCTCGCGGACACGTCCGAGATCACTCCGTCCACTTCAATGCAGGGCAAACAAACAAAGAGGAACACTCGAAGCACTAGGAAGACGGAAGCCGTAGAGACGTCAATGAGGAATGACCCGTTGGGAGCACGAGCAAGGTGGCATCAAACAACACGCAGAAGCCCGATAATTGATGCTTAGTGAACGAACAAACTAAAACGAACCCATACAAGGCTGCATCAGTGGAAGTTTGGCCACAAAAAAGCGACTTCCGGGGCCTCCTTTTGTCCGGCCGAGCGAGAAGGCTGCTGCCGGAAATCCTCGGGATTAGCGACTTCTCGCGCACTTCCCTTCCGTTGGAAGATCCCACGACTCCTCACTTGCGGAAGACAAGGACGGAGTGGATGGAAGTGAGTGAATTCCGCTCGCCATCGATGGAAACAAACCGCTTGCTCAAAGTTTGTTTCTTTTGTTTTCTTCCGCTCGGCTTTCATCCCCCCGAGGGGATCCGCCCGGGCGAACCCGTCGGCCATCCGGCCGCTTATTTTCATCAGCGACTCGCCTTTCGACTCGCTGGCGAATAAATTAGGCGAGTTTTGTGTTCGTGACTTCCAGTGGACGAACTTTTTGTCGCCGCTCGGCTGCAGCAGACGGCCGGCCGGCCCGTCGGGCGGACATTTGTGTTCGCTTACGCAATTATGCAATGACCACTCCCGCCCGGCCCGCTGTTGCTCTGCGCCCTGCGAATTTGGGCCCCCTGTGGCCGTCAATTAGCGATTGGGGACGCCGTTCGTGCGAATTTTCCACCTGGACGAGTCGGGCGGCCCGCCGGACGTCATCGAGCGCCGAACGAATCGCCGCTCGTTTGTACCCCAAACGGTGCCATGGCCACGAACGTTCTTCTCTGCGGCCGCTGCCGTGCGTGACCTCGCCCGTCCCACTCCTCACTCGATCCAAAGCGGGGGGATTTACGTCAAGCTGTTGGGTTCATTACGCTCCCATTTGCTCTCTCTTCTGCAAACAAACCGCCTACTGTACGCACCGGCAAGCCAGCCGGTCTTCTCGCGGAATGAAAGTGAATTCTCGCCGATGTGCCGGCGAATTCGCCGCTCCGGCTTTCCGGCGGCGAGATCACGAGCGAGCGAGCGGACGAGCGAAAGACGCGCGTAAAACCGCAATGGACTCATTTGCATTCGCCGGGCGATCCGCCGAACCGCCCGGCGATCCCGGCGGCCGGCGGGCGAGCGGAGCGGCGGCATTCGGCGGCGGCGGCTCTCTCCGAAACCCGACGGCCACTTTCGCCCGCTGCCGACTGATGGGCGACGATCGGCGGGCGGGCGAGGGAGTGCGGGCATTCGGGGGGCCAAAGGGCGTGAACTCCCGGCCGACTGCTCTCGAATTGACCTCCGCCTTCCCTCTCGTCCTTCTGTCTGCCGCTCGCTTCCGTTGGCCGCTCGACTGATCACTTTTCGGGCGCTTTTTTGTGGATCGAATTACGTCGTCGGATTGATCGATTGGATTCCGCAGTTGATTTGTTTGCGTGCTTATGGTTTCCATTGGTTCTTGTTGACTCGAACGGCCGGAAGTCGCGTGCTGAACTCCCCGCCTTCCATTGGGCTTAAACACGACAATGGATTGTTGTCGGTTTGATGGAAAGGAATGCGTTTGTGCGGCTTCTAATGCACCACTCTCCGTTTGCTAATTGCCTAATGCACTGCATTCTCTCTTCGTCGTCCCATCCATTTGTCGAGCGATCAATCGAAATCGCGAACAGTCATCGATTTCAATCACTTCTTTCCGTTCCTCTGCAGGCTTGTTCGTTGGTCGCGAATGCGAGGATGAGCGACGACGCGGCGGTCCCGCCGCCTCCCGAATGCGTCGCGCAGCTCGTGGTCCAAGAGGGCGATCGCGCGTCCTCCTCGTCGCCGGAGCTCGTCGATCAGCCGGCGGCCATTAAGAAGGAAGAAGCCGTGGTTGTGAATGCCGAACCTTCGACTGCCGAAGCGGTGCCCGAAGTGCCGCCCGAAGAGCCGAAGTGCAACGGGAAGCCGCCCAAACCGCCGCCGTCCGCCAAGCCGAAGGCCGAAGTGAAATGCGAGCGGATCGAGGTCGAGAAGAAGCAAGAAGAGGCGGAGGACAAACCGCTGGCCATTCAAAAGCTCAACGTTCCGGGCGACTCCAACGGGCGATCTCCCTTCTCCGGTTGGCGGTAAGCGATCCTGTCTTTTGGCGTCCAATCACTTCTGTTCAGGTGGAGCGGAGGAGGCGCTCCTGGTGCTCGTGAGTCAAGTGCACAAGCCGGAGCTGGCGGATCGCATCAAGCGGGCGACATCCTGCTTTCGGCCAATCGACTGTGAGCTCTCCGTTCGGTTCGTTCTGTCCACCTAACTGCTTTAGCCTCCTCTCCGGCAAGACGTGCGTGGAGGTCGACCTGTTGCTGCGGGCGGTCTGCTCGAGCGGCAACGAGCTGGAGATCGAGTTCGTGCGCAGCGGCGAGATGCCCGTCCACCTGCCCGCGCTGCTCGCCGACGCCCGCTGGTCCTCCTTCCACGTGGTGATTCGCGACAACGTTCTCTTGTACTCGGCGCCCTGCAAGCTCTTTTCACATTTCTGTTGATTGATGCGAGTGTTCAGACACCACGAGGCCGCGATCCGATGGCGAGGCCGACGGAAATCAATACTTTTTCGTGACCACGAACGAGTTCTCCCGCCTTCTCCAGGGCGGCTTCTTCATCGAGTGGGGCGAGCATGACGGTGAGTGCGGGAGCACCATTTTGACGGACGAAGTTTCCGGCGGCTTCGGGCCAACCACCCACTTCTTTTCGCTCTCGATCGTCGGTCGCCAACAGGCGGAAATGAAGCCGCCGGGCGGGCGGCCGTCTGGCGGCCATCAAGACGCGCGTGTTCCGCGAAAGGAGCCGGCCGAGCGAGTGGACAAAATGGACGGAATTGCGGGCGGTCACTCGCGACGGCGAGGAAGAAGTGAAAAGGAGGCCGGGAATCCCTCGAGACGGCCAGTTCGCGCCTTTCGGCCACTCGCCCGCCCGCTCGCCCCACTAATCGGACTTCTGAGAGCGCCGCCCGAAGACGCCGGCAGGCGGGCGAACTGTTCGAATTCGGGGAGCTCGAGGATGTCCGCCGAGCAGGCGGAATGTCCACTCCTTCTTCTTCCGCCGCAAAGGATGCGCGCTCTTCCGCCCAATTCGCCGCCGTCGCTCTTTGGCGTGATTGTGAGCGAAGATTTCCGTCTTTTGTTTCGTTCCAAAGAACTTCTGCTTTACGAGTGAGTGGCCTTTGGTTTCTACGGTAGGTACGTCCGTCCACTCCCGTTGAATCAGTCGGGCGGGAAGAAGCGGCAGTTGGATTCACGCCGGGGAATTCCGCGTTTCGCGTCCGCTTTTCACGACGACGCGATGGGGCGATGGGCCGTAAACGCGCCGATCGGGGCGGCCGTTGATTCATCGCGCTGGGAGGAGCGGAGCGTCTTTGAGCGGACGGTCTTCTCCATTGGTTCGACTGCTCCCCTCGGCGTCCATCGTTGGAATTCGAATGAGAGCCGTCCATCAGGCGCTCGTTCGTTCGCCGCGATTTGCATTTCGAATTCGACGGGGCCGCTCGTTCGCCCTGCGGATTTTCGACGCTTCGACTTCGTTTCGTTTTTTTGTGTCGACGGCCGGCGGCTTCTCGAATTTCGCCGAGCGGGCGGTGAGGTCGGCCGCTTCGTTCGGTCACTCGCGAAAGTAGCGCGCACTTCTCGTTAATTGATCGCCGCCAAGCCAACCGGCTGACCTCCCGACTGTCGCGGCTCTCGGTCGAGGTCGAGGTTCGTGTGGACGGGGGGTTTGTGTGGAGGAGTTTGGGCGGAACTCACGCGATTTCCGCCGTCCACCCCTCCCGCCGATCGTTCGGGCGGCGGCGGCGGCGTCAAGGACGAGGCGCGCGGGAGGTCAACGAGCGGGCGAGCGGGAAGCGCGAGAAGCCCGCGCTGTATTCACGACGACGCTTTCCCCTTTTCTTCTTCACGCTCGAGCGCAAGGCGGCGACTCCGAACCGTTGCTTCGGCTCTCGCGGATGAATGATCGCTTGAAGGGAACGTTTCTCCCAAAATGGGCGCGAAGGAGTGATCTTTTGGAGGACAAAAAGAAGAGCGGGTGTGGGCCGTCGCGAACGCGCGCCTTCTTCCAGACGCCCAGCGAGACGCTCGAGCCCTTGGAACTTTTTTCTTCCAACTCGCCGCCCCTTCACGCCTCTCGGCTCGATCGAATTTTCTCTGCGCGAGGGCCCGTTCGCGGGATTACCGGAAAGAAGTGGGGCTTCGGATTGTTTGATCGAACTTCTCGTCCTTGTCGCTCGTTGTTTTGTTCTTCCTTTCCGACTTCTTTTTGCGTTCCTCTTCGCGACCAACCACCCGTCCGGCTCGTGCGAAGCTTCCGGTCGGCGAACCTCGTGTGCGTTTTTGTTTAAACGAATTTTCGCCGAGGGCGAAACCCGCCAGCGGCTTCGGCCGTCTCTTCTTGTGTTTGGACAAAAGAGAGAAGTGGACAGACAAAAGGCGGGGGTCGGGAGGTCAACGGCGGGCGGTTTCCGTTCTTTTGCGGCCTTCTTCTCGCCTTTCATTAGGCGGCATCCTCCGACCGTCCTGCTCGTTGTCCACAACAAACGAGTCGGGCGCGAAATTGCCGTCTTCGCCACAACATCGCGAGTTGTTCTTTCTGATGCGCAACGCCCGCGCGCGCCGTCTTGTTCCACTCGCCGGCGGTCGTGATCCGCTTCGACGAGGCGGAAAGCCGCCGATTTTTGGATTTTCCCCCTCCTCCACCCCCACCTTCTTTTCCTTCTTCCGACTGTTCGCAAAGCGCAGCTGGAGGAGGAAGGTGGGTAATTTGCGCGCCCGGTTCGGGGGCGGCGGCTGGTCATTCGCTCGCCTCGGTCCACGGCGAATTTCGCTCCTGGACCGCCGCCCTCAACGCCGCTCCACGCGCCTCACCCGCCCGCCCGCTCGCCCCTTATCAACCGGACGAGGCGCGAAGCAGCGGAGACGCGGCCGATGAAACTTCTTGCCGCCGACGCCGACGAGCAACACGACGACGACGGGCGAATGCGGCGAGGACCGCGACCTCGCGTGAGTTTACGCGACATCCAGTGGCCGCCATCGCCGCCCGCCCAGGAAGAGGAGGCGGAGGTGAACGCCGCCGAGCCCGCGCCCTCCACTGCGGCCGCCGCCTCGCTTCCAACGGTGACGCTGCCGATCGCCCCGGCGCCGCTCTCCGATCGCGCTGGACTGCGTCGATCTTATGTTTTGGTGCCCACGACGACGACCACGAGTAAGCGCGCGCGCCCCCACCGCCGCCGCCCGCCCTCATTCCTTCGCTCGCCGCGCGCGTCGCCTGCTCCGCGAACGCCGCTCGGCCGGCCGCTTTGCGTTGCGGTCATGAACGAACGAACCCAATTTGCATTCGAGGCGGCCGGCCGGCCTTCTCGCGAGCGTTTCGTTCCGATTGGCGCGTGGATTCGCCCGCCTCTCCATTGACTCATCGCCTCGCCGGCCTTTCGACGCCCACTCATCGAATTCTTTACGGCAGGACGGGGGATGATTCCTTCTTTTCTTCTTCGTTTGTATCACGAACAACATCTCCGCTTTCGCTTTTGTGTTGCCGTCGACAGGCCGCCGCCGTCTTCAGGTGGAATTCCCGCCCGTCGTCGTCACGCTTATCAGATTTCTCCCGGTTGGGCGGCATTCCCGCGAGAAACACGCGAACTTTGGCGCTCGTTTCGGGCGGCATGTCAAACGAGGCGGCCATCAGTTCGCGTTTGATCGTTACAGCGGCAGGCCGGCGGTTGTTGTCGACTGACCGTGATTATTTTTACTCCCCCTTTCATCGTTTCCTTTCTTCTCTTGCACTTCAATGATTGCTTGTTTTGACGCCCGCTTGCTCGCTCCTCCTGTTTGATTAATGAGGACGGGCAAACTGAAGATGTTTGCTTCTCAATCATTCCCTTCTTTTGGTCAACTACAAAAAGGGCAATCGTTCGTGTTTGCAGGCCACTTCTACGGCACTCCGAAACCTCCGAAGGTCGACTTGGCACGATGAGCCCGCAGCGAGAGGAATGGTGAACGACGTTCGCGGGCCGCTGCCTTCCAACTGGGAGGTCGCCTATTCGAACGATGGCGAGAAGTACTTCATTGAGTGAGTTCTCTGTCTGTCCAGCAATCAACTCTTCTTTGTTTCTAGCCACAACACGGGCACAACCCAGTGGACCGACCCGAGGGAAGAGCAAGCGACACCCGCCGCTGTTCGACGAGCTGCCCGAAGGTTGGGAGCGGGTCGAGGACGAAGTTCACGGCGTCTTCTACGTTGAGTAGTGGAATCCGAAAGGCAGGACGAGCCGTTTCAGTTGGGCGGACGTCTGGCCGGAAGACGGCGGAGATTCGACTCGTTCGTCTAATTGGCCCTTGCGGAACGCCCTTCAGCCGTCTTCCTTCTTGTTTCGTGCTTCTTGCCCGCATTTATTGGATTTGCGAAGACAAAAGGGCGCACGAATCTCGACCTTTGCGGACGGTCTTGACCTCCGCCCTCTTCGTTCTAATTGGATTCCTTTGGTCGGGGGAAATAATTGGCATCTTCTGCTGCTTTCCTTCGTTTCGGCCCTTCCTTTCGCCTTTGCGCCGCTCGCTCGAAGTTCGCCCTGAGTGAGTGAGTGGCGCTCAAAAGTCGGGCCACAAGCGGCAACTTGAGGAGCGACGCGGAAATTCGTTTCTTTTGTCGTCGGCGGGTGTGAGTCGCCCGTCCGCAAACGGGCGGGATTTGCGACGCGTCTCGCGGATCTCCAGCACCCGCCTACTTTCCGCTGGAAATACGCGAACAATGAGCGCAAAAGGAAGCGGGAGGAGCGGACATCATTCGACTCCCGCCTTCTTCCTTCGAGCGCGTGGGAATTTCCGGCTTGACGTTTGGGCGGTCGATTTTATTCGTTTTTGTCGGGAGATATGAACATCTCCGTCGGATGTCTTGTCCGCTGTTTGATGGGTGGAGATCGTTGAAATGCTTGCGGCGTCTCGCACTGGTACGGGTGGTGCTGCTAGCCTCTTTTCCTCTCAAGCAAGCTACGAATTTGGTTGATCTTCTCACCTCATCCACGCCTCAATTAGCTTGGGGCATCTCTGTCTTGTTGAGTGGAAAGAAGCCTCCAGCTCTTCTGGCTATTTAATGGACAAGCGGGGAGGGCAATCAACGACGTTAATGAGCTCGTTCGACATCCCTCCTCCCCTTCCTTCTCGTTCTGTTCCGATCATTGGAGCGGGTGTCATAAAAAGTAGTTAACACTCACGCTTACGTGTGCCGCCCAAAGTGCCGCTCGCTTTTCGCTTTTGATTAATCTCGCGGGCCTTCCGCTGGGGCTACTCGTTCGATCCGGCGGGCGGGCGGGCGGCTTTCGATTAGAAAAATAACAAAAGGCGAACGAGCCGGCCGAGCGAGCGGAGAGATCGCGTGTTCCTCCGCTGGGTTGCCGTTCTGATCGACCGCGAGGTTCTCGTTGGCGCTCGTTTGAAACATTTCCGTTCATCCGCGTGTTCCATCGACTTCTTTTGATTCAACTTTCCTTCCTTCTTTTTGATCATGCGCCGCCATGAACTCGAGCGAGCGGGGCGGAGGGGTGATAAGGAGGACGGGCGAGAGAATTCCGTGGATTCCCGCCGCCGGCCCGCATGCCCGCCGTCCTTCTTTTCGCCGACGGCCCACCGAAAGGCGCGGCCGCCCAAACTCGCCGCCTCGGCCTCGTTCTCGTCGAATCTCCGCCAATCCGGCCAGACGTACCTCAACGGCGTCATCCTGCGGCAGTCCGCGCCGCCGGCGCCCGTCAACACGCAACTGTTGATCCACGACCTCGTCTATTTCAGCCACGTGAACAAGCGAACGCAATACGAGCCGCCCGAACTGCCGCACCGCTCCAACGGCGTCCATTTGAGGTGCGTTCGATCGAGCATTGAAGGAAAGAAGTGAGCGATGCGTTTAGGAACGGCTACGCGTCCACGGGCATCACGACCGCCATCGGCGCCCCGCTGCCGCCCGGAGCCGCCCTTCCACGCGCCCGTCCACCCGTTCCACCACCATCGGCCAAACCAACCGAGCCCCTCGTCGATGACGCCCCTCGTCCAGGAGAACGGTTGGTACGCGGAAACGAACGGCGTGAAGCGGCGGAGCACCGCCCCCTTCACGACCGATCCCGCCCAGCTGAAGGGCGAACTTCTGACCACTCGGCTGTACAAAGGCGAGAGCGGCTTCGGCTTCACGCTCGTGGGCAACGACGGCGGCAACCCGATGCCCGAATTCATTCAAGTGAGTGGCCAAAGGGTGGAGTTGGACAAACGAGTGCTCTTTGCAGGTCAAAAGCATCATCCCGGGCGGGGCGGCCGCACTGGACAACGTGCTGCACACGGGCGACATCCTCGTCTACGTGGACAACGAGTGCATGCTGGGCGCTTCGCAGGACCAGGCGTGCGGCCTGCTGCGTTCGATCCCGCCCGGCGAGCCGGTGACGCTGCAGGTGTGTCGCGGCTACTCGCTCGTGCTCGACCCGACGAACAAGGTTGGTGGAGAGAAGGGGGTGTGTAGATTGAAGGACGACGCTTCAGATCTACTCGGAGAACATCTACGCGCCGGCCACGAACTTCCAGCACCGAACGACCGACCGCCTGGAGATTTCGATCCAAAAGGGCGCCAAGGGCTTCGGCTTCACGATCTCCGAGTCGCCGCAGGGCCAGCGCGTCAAGAGCGTCCTCTACCCCGACCAGTGCCCCAATCTCATGGAAGGCGACTTGATTCTCGAGGTGGACGGGCGGAACGCGCTTCCTGATGTCCCACTCGGAGCTCGTGCGGATGCTCCAGGAGCTGCCGGTCGGCTACCAAACGAGGAAGTCGTCGTCTCTCGGCAGTCCCCGCGGCATCGGTGAGAGCGGATGGACGGTCGGGATCAATCCGTTTCGTTTGAGATCTCGAACGCCGACCGCCGGCTTCCGTTTCGGCGAAAAGCAAATGCGGACGACGCCGCTCCCCGTCGGCCCCCGCTCGAAGACGCCCGCCCCCGCTCAGACGCGAACATTCCGCTCGCCGTTCGGCGGGCGCGAACACGACGATGCCGAGGGTAAGCGGGGCGAAGAAGAAATGATTGTTTGAATGCGGGCGGCCTTCTCATTGGTTTTCGCTGATTCACACTCGCTCCGTGTTTAGGGCTACGGCGGCTCGAAACCGCACGACATCTACGAGGACCTGCAGCGCCTTCAAGTGGGCCGCCTGTCGACGCCCGTGCTCGGCGATCCCATCCACCGGCAGACGCCCAACTACATTCCGATCTCCGCCCTTGCGAGTCGCCCGATCGCCGTCCGACTCGCGCGTCCAGCTCGTCACCGTCAATCTGATTCGAAAGGCGGAGGGCTTCGGCTTCCGGCTGGTCGGCGGCGTCGAGATGTGCGTTCCTCTCGCGCTCCCTTCAAGCACTCCTTGTTCTTCTTTAGGGGCACCCCGCTGCAAGTGGGAATGTTGATCAAGAACGGGGCGGCCGAGCGGGACGGGACGGTTGCGCGAAGGCGATCAGATCGTGGAGATCGACGGGAAGAACGTGGTCGACGGGCGGCACGACGTGGCGGTCAACATGATCAAAGAATGCGGCCGCCCTCGGCCACGTGAAGCTCGTCGTGCGGAGGCTGAAAGGTGAGTGGGCGTCCTCTCATTGATCAACTCCTGTTTGTTAGACAACTGGGGCAACGGGGGCCACTACATGAGCACGTTTGCCGATGCGGACAACCTCCCGCTTCGAGCTTCCGCCTCAGCCCTACGACGTTCACTTGAACAAGGGCGAGAGCGAGGATTTCGGCTGCACGCTCGTCACTCTGCAACAGAACCGCTTCATTGGTTCGTTCCTTCCATTTGCATTCACGCCTCATTCACTTGTGATCAGGCCGCGTGCTGCCCGACAGTCCGGCGGAACGCTGCGGTCGGCTGCGGGCGGGCGACTGCGTGGTGGCGATCAACGGCCACTCCACGGAAGAGCTCGCCCATCCGGAAGTGATCGCGTTCATCAAATCGTGCGGAAACCACGTGACGTTCACGATCGACCCGACGATCCCGATGCCGCGCTACGCGACCACGCCGGCGCCCAACGGGAACGCTCCCGAACGGCCACGTGAAGCCGCCCGCCGCCGCCTACCCGCTCGATCCGTCGCCCGGCCCCTCGCAGTACAACACGCTGAACGGCTTCCACCACGACCACCGCTCTTCGCCCCACTCGAACGGGAACATCGCCATTGGCACCGGCCTGCAGTACCTGAACCAACAGGAGAAGGTGAGTGGAAGACGGAAGAGTGAAGGAAAGGATTGATTGATCGTCTGCAGGACTACAAGTTGATCACCGTCGAGTTGGAGCGCGGCGCCAAGGGCTTCGGTTTCAGCATTCGCGGCGGGCACGAGTACGACCGAATGCCGCTCTTCATCCTCCGAATGGCGGAGGACGGGCCCGCGGCGGAAGACGGCCGGCTGCGCGTGGGCGACCAGCTCGTCGAAATCAACGGCGAGCGGACGGACGCGATGACGCACACGCGCGCCGATCGCGTTGATCCGCGAGCAGCAGACCGTCCGGCTGGTCGTCCGCCGACCCACGAGTCCCGCCGCCCATTGAGCTGAGCGCCCGCTCGCCGACCCGAAAGCCAATCCTCCTCGAAACATCATCCTTCTTCTCCCGCCTTCTTCTCTTGGTCCTCCCGCGTTCCCCACTGGTTCTCTCCTTTCGCTCTCGCAATCCCTCCACTCTGTCGCCTCGAATTCACTTCCGCTCCGCCTTTTCCGATCGTTTCCACGATTGTGGCCTTGCTGCTCATCCTCCTTCTTGTCCAATTCGCCCACTTGTACGATAAACCGCATGGTAAAAGATGGAAGACGTTTATTCGAATGGAGGGCGCGGCGACTAGCGACGAAGAAGAACTGAACGGCCGTCCATTCCGGCTTTACACACACGACGACGGGCGAGTGGGTGGACGCTCAACGTCTCCGGCCGCCGCCCCCCGACCGCCGCCGCCCATCCCGGGCAGGCCGCCGCCTTGTTGGAACTGCTGCATGAGGTTCTGGATGCCGCCCATCCCTCCCATCTGGGCGAGAACGTTCGGGTCGATCTACAAGCAGCTCGTGGAGGAAGAAACGAGAGGGAGGACTCACCATTCGGGCCATCTGCTGGTTGAGTTTCTGCATTTGGGCGGGGTTGATGTTGCGCGGGTTCATTTCGCCGCCCTGCAAGCGAGTGAAGCGAGTGAGCAACGGATGGAGTGGACTTGCCTTGAGAGGCCTTTTATCGACCCCATCTTTTTGACCATGTCCGCGAACTTTCTTGTACTGGGCGAGCAGGTCCTTGACCTCTTGGACCATCGTGCCGCTGCCGCGCGCCACGCGGGTGATGCGCGAGGGCTCTTTCGTGAAGAGGTCGTTGGCCTTCGGATGGTCCAGTTCTAAACGAAAGGAATGAGAAGAGAACGGAGAGGAAAGGGCCACCTTTGTCGCACATGCTGTCCATGATGGTCATCAGGCGTTTGAGGCGGTTCACGGACTCCTTCTCGTTTCCTTTCGACATGAAATCCGCCTCCGAAGCCGGGGATCATTTCCTGCAAGGCGGGGAGATGGAATGAGAAGACGAAGGGAAGGACCGACCATAATCTGACCGAGAGGGCCCATTTTCATGATGTTTTGGAACTGCTCGTACATGTCGCGCAACGAGAATTGGCCTCAAACAGCGAGAGTGAGCAGACAGAAGGGAGGAACGAGTGCCCACCTTGTTTCAAGCGTTTCATCAGCTCCTCGTTGTCCTCGAGGCCCATTTCGGTAACCTTCTCGACGAGGCCCTCCACGTCGCCCATGCCGAGCAGCTTCTGGACAAAGGGCTTCACGCGGAACTCCTCGAACTCGTCGATGTGTTCGCCAGTACCGATGAAAATGATGGGAGAGTGAGTGGCCGCCACGCTGAAGACGAGAAACGGATTGAAGAGGAAGGAACGAGGAAGAACTCACGCCGACAAGGCACCGCCGCCCTTCGCGTGGCCGTCCAGCTTCGTGATGATCACCGAGCCGACGTTCACGGCTTGGCTGAAGGCGCGCGCTTGGGCCTCGCAAGCCTGGCCAATCGATGCGTCCATAACGAAAACAACGTTGTCCGGGAGTCTGTAAGGAGCGACGAGGATTGATAGAAGAGAGTAAAGGGAACGAACGATGGCATTGGAAACTTGGAGCATCTCCTCGAACAGCGAGGACTCCTGCTTGTGCCGGCCGGACGTGTCCACGATGATGATCTCGAATGCGTTCTGCTTGAACATCTCCACGCCCTTGACGGCGATCGACACGGGGTCAACTTCCTCGATGCTGAACGAAAGAAAGAAGTGGGCGGAAGAAAAAAGAGCGGCCACTCACTCGCCGTAGAAGGGGATCCGCGCCTTGGTCGCGTTCTGCTTCAGCTGGTCGAAGGCGCCCGCACGGAACGTGTCCGCGCAGATCAGGCAGGTCTTCCAGCCCTTCCGCTGGTAGTAGTAGGCGAGCTGCAAGCCACGGAATGTAAGTGGAAGAAGAAGAAGAATGGACGTGCCTTCGTGCAGGAGGTGGTCTTTCCCGCTCCCTGAAGTCCGACGAACATGATGACGTTGGCGCGGCCCTTCTGCGGGCACGAACGGCTTCACGCCCGGGTCCACGAGCTTCACGAGCTCGGAGAAGACGCTCTTCTGCACGAGGCGCCGTTTGTTCACGCCGCCGGACATCTCCTCCAGGTTCATGGCGTTCCTAAAGGAAGGAAGAAGGGATGAGTGGAGGAAAGGAAGGCAGGAGAACTCACTTGACATTTTGCCGCAGGTTCACGACCAACTTGAAGTCGACATCGGACTCGATGAGCGCGTTGCCGACCTCCTTCAGCATCTCGTTCACCTGGACCTCATCGATGACCGTCGCCTGGCCGAGTTTGCCGATTGCCGTCCGGATGCGGCGGCCGAGGTCCGCCAACACCATTTTGAGGGCTGCAAATCGGGCATTGATGAACGAAGGACATGGATTAAACGGAAGAAACGCGGAAATAGGTAATCGATTCCGCGGCACGAGAATTAAAACAGAGAAAAATGACTTCACCTTTCTCTGTGAAGACGAGCGGAAAATCTGCGCTATCACGAGGATCGTCAACTATTAACGAACTCTTCGCACGAGAACTCGATCGACGGCGCTTCTTGAAACCTCCAGAAACATCCCGTTTCATCCAGAAGCGGCGAGAAAGCGCGCACGTGGAGCGGCGGTCTGCAAGCCGGAGCGGGCGGAAGACTCGACGCTCTGAAGACCCACTCGACACGTTTGTCGGGTCGATCGGAGCGGCTGTTTGTTGCCTCCACAACCTCCTTCTTTTGCCAGGACGTCCGATTGCTCACGGATTGTGGGGATGATCGAATGGGTTGAGATTATCGCTTGAAAGAGGTGTTGTTCCGGGAAATACAGAAGACTCGCGGAATTTTCCGCAAATAATTTTTTCGTTACCGTGTCCTTCATTTGCGTGCCTATTTGCCCAAAATCAACTTCTTGTTTGTTCGTTTGCAGGAATCAAACCGCAATGATTCCCGCCCGTCTCCTCCGCTCGACCATCCGAAAGGTGGCGGTGACGCCCGTCTGCCACATGTACGAGAACCCTTACGTCGCCCGACACCAGAAGTTGCGCGAGGTTTCGGCGGAACATCCGAAGAAGGTGGGCGTTTCTTCTCGTTCTTCTGCATTGAGTTCTCTCGCTTGCAGACGACCGCCCTCACCGGGCCTGTTCGTGGACGAGCACCCGCACTACACGTTGAAGGTGGTCTACGGGCGCATCCTGCGCGCCTCTCCAGGAGATCCCCGCCGCTTCCGCCTACCGCCGCGCCACCGAGGAGATCATTCAGCAGCGTTTGGCCACGGTCGAGGGAGTGAGTTCTTCTTCGCCTGTCCTCCTCTCATCCCCCCCGCTTTCAGGAGCCGGACGTCTCGAAGCTGGAGGCGAAGATCGGCATGGGCCAAGTGGAGGAGCTCATCGAGCAGGCCGAGTACGAACTCCAGGCCGTTCGCGCGATCGCCGAAGCGAAGGCGTGGGAGCCGCTCGTCGAGAAGGCGCCCGAGGAGCAGTGGCGTTGGCCGATCGCCTAAAGCGAACGCTCGTCTTGCGTGTTGAGTGTAAAGTTTTCTTCTTCTTTGGACTGCGGAAATAAACAATTAGGACGACGTTCTGCTTTGTTTTCTCTGAGGATTGGCCTTGCTTATGAATCGAATGGAATTAGGGCGCGTTCTCCTTGGCAACTCGCCTCCAAATGGCCGGCCGCGAATGCGGTCTTTAGCGGCCGCACGGCATCCATTTGGGGAGTTTGGACGGCGGCCGCCGGCCGCCGACCGACGGAAGAATCCAATTCCCCTCGGCTTCTTTTGTTTATTTATCGAATTGGAAATCAAACCGGCGCGGCCAATTGGTGCGGGCGACTTCCGCTCGTCGAGAAGAAACCGCTGACCGCCTTCGACGGCGTCGAGTTGACTTCTGTTCGTCCGGCCGCCCCTCGACTGTCTTCCTTCGACCTCCGCCCCAACCGACCGACCGACCGGGGACGGGCGGGCGGGCGACATCCGATCAGAAAAACGGTCGTTTGGCGCCCGCCGACCCTCCGGGGGATTCGAACGGACGCGGGGCGGAGGTCCGCGAAGTGTCAAACTTCTTTTGTGTCCCGCCGGAGACCTGCCGCTCGTCCGGCGGGTCGTCGCCGAAGGGCGGCGGCGGGCGGGCGGATCGCTTTCGGACGACTTCGCCCTCCGGATTATCCGCCGGCTCGGTCTCGCAGATGCGGGCGAGTCGATAAATTCGGTTTCTTCTTCGCGCCTCCCGCCCGTCCGGCGTGTTTCGTGTCCGCTGGCTTCGATTTGAACCGCCTTCTCATCTTCCAGACATCTCCGCAATGAACACGACAGTCGGCCTGCCCACCGCGACGGCCGACGACGCCGCGAACTCGACGCACATCTGCGATCGACCGGGAGCGTTGAGTCGCTTCGCCTGCTGCCACTTCGTGCTGATGCTCAACGACACAACGAAGTGAGTGAGTGGAAAGGAGGGAAGGGATGAGTGGACGGCCTTCTGCTCGCTCGTTCGAAGTTTCGAGTCGAACGAACTTCCGCCGTCTTCGGGCACAAAAAGCGGGCTAATTAAACGGCCGCTGCCGACGAAGAAGCGAACGCCCGACTCGTTCGGACGGCCGCCGAAATGCCGCGGCGGTTTGCTTCGCGCTCTTTTCGGAATTTTCATCGATCTCCCGCCCGCTTCTCGCCGGCGGCCGCCCATCCGGCAGCGAGATGATGTTGCCCTGCTTGCCGGCCGGCCGGCCGCTTTGTTCACCACTCACTCACTCGCTGGCCATCCGCCCCGTTTGGGCGCCCGCATCCCCCACGGACACTTCCGCTCGAACACCCGCACGCATTAAATTTGCGCAACTTGCGGCCACCCGCTTCAATGATGGGCCCTCACAATCAATTCGGATTGGTTCGAATGAAGGCGGGGTTGTTTCTGATTAGAGCGGGCATTCATTCGACCACAATTCCCGCCCGCACTCACTCCTCGCTCGTCTTCAGGATCCCGCTCTGCAACGAGATGCGGACGGCGAACTCGAGCGGTCTTGTCGGCGGTCACTGCCGCCCCGAAGGTCCGTCCTCCTTCGAGCAAGCACTCATTCAATTGGGCTTTGCAGCGTTTCACGAACTCCTACTCGACGCCCGTCTACCTTTCGATGCCCGCAAACGAGGTGCCCGAGGATCACATCACGTTCCTGTTCGGGGTCGTTCTCCTCATTTCGATCTCCGTCTTCTGCGCGTACATCCTCGTTCGATTGACCAAACCGAAGTGAGTGCACTCGCTGAAGACTGGAGTGAATGGAACGAATTAAAGAATGGGATTCGTGCCGGCGAACATGAGCTTCCCCTCGTCGATGGACTACGACATCCTCATGTGGCTGCCGCGACACCACCGCCGCTCGTCGATGCTCCTCTTCCTCCGCTCGATGGCCTGCCGGCCGGGCGGACGCCCACGGACAGACCTCGCTGAGCGTCGTGTCGAATTCGAGGTTCGTTTGGTTGAGTGGGAGGGTTCACTCGTTGCTTGCAGCATCGGCCTTCTGCCCACGTACCGCAGTGCGGCCAGCTCGACCACGATCACGCCGTCCAGCCTCCAGCCACCGCCCGCCTACGAGGAGCTCGAAGCGTTGAGCACCTCGCAGACCACCGCCCACACGTTCATTTCGGCCCGTGACTTCGATCGCGAGTCGCGCTGTTCGGCGGCCGACCGCGCGAGTCGCCCGCCGCCGTCGAATCGTAGGCGATAGTCAACGCTTCTCTTTTTTGTTCTTACGGTTCGTAGTTCTTGGTTCCACGTGCATATCATCCCCTTCCCCTCCTCCCGACAAATAAAACCTTTTGGAAAGCAAGGCAACAGTCGAGAAGAAAGAAGCGACGGCCAACGAAGATTTATCGCTGCGAGGAATCACGAGAAACCGGCGTCCCGCGGGATTTCCGCTTAAACTGAAGCCGCGTGCGTTCGAATCCATCGCTCGGGCGTTTCGGAATTCGAGAACTTGGCCTTGTCGTTCGAACTAATCGATTTTCATGCAGAAAGAGTGGCTGAGCAGAGCGGCATTCTTCCTGCTTCCTCCTTGCTTTTGTGTTCCAGCCGCTTTGATTCGCTATTCGAGCAGAAAGGCAACTGTACCAAATAGACTTCTTTATTCCAATCGAAACAAACGAATTGCAAAGGAACCTAATGCTTTCGGCTGTCCGGCTGCTCACTTCTCGGCGCTCTCCGGGGGGGCAGAAGAGGCGGACGAGGCGGGAGGGGCGTTTTCGTGCTGCAATCGGAGAGTGGACAACGCGCCTGCTAACTTCCGCCCACCTTCTTGAGCGCGGCCTCGAAGCGGACCTTCAGCTTGGTGCCGAGCGGCAGCGAGGAGGCGCGCACCTCCTCAAACAGGGCGCGCAGTCCGTCGGCGTTCGCGGCGACGTCTGCAGCGAGAATGAGTGGAGAGGGAAGAGGCGGACAGAGCGTACCGTAAAGCCGAATGACCTCCTCGAGCAGGTTCTCCAACTCGACGCCCGCCTTCTCGTTGTTGAGGACGGAGAAGAGGGCGTGCAGCACGTGGACGCGTCCGGCGGCCGCCTCGCGCCGCACGAGGGCGCGCAGGTGGGCGGAGGGCACGTAGTCCACCTGGAGGAGCGTCTCGCGGCCGCGCCGGTCGCGCAGCTCGAGGAACGCCACGCCGATGTAGACGGCCGCCGTGTTGGGGTCGCGTTTGGAGCGGAGGAAGCGTTTGGCGGCGTGGAAGACGTCCGCCTTCTCGGCCACCACCGCCGCCTTCAGCAGGTCCACGAGCATGAAGGACGCGTCGATGTCCTGCACGAGGGCCTGAAGCGAGCGGAGTGAGCGGGCAGACGGCGGGGGCACTCACGTCGTCCAGCCGCAGCACCCACTCCATCGCTTCTTCCAGCCGCTGCTCGTCGATCAGCCGCTGCAGTTGGCGCGTCTGCACGGCGGCCACGAGGCGGGCGCGCGACTCGGCGCTCAGGTGGAAGTGGGCGGCGAAGCGGCGCAGGAAGCCGTCCACCTCGCGCTCGCTGCTCGAGCGCAGGAACTCGGAGCGCGCCACCTCCTCCAGCGTCGCCTCGTCCACGGTGGCGGCGGAGCGCTTGAGGTCGGCGAGCAGGCGGTCGGCGCGCTCCTCGTCGCCGCGGCGGCACAACGCCAGCGCGTACGCGAGCACGAGTTCGGGCGAGCGGAGCGGCCTGCAACGCATGAAAGGAGTGGTGAGCGCTCTTCTCTTCGCTCCACCCACCGGAGGTCCCAGAGCTGGTCGGCGGCGGCCCACTCGGCGTCGGCGAGGGCGAGGCCGAAGGCGCGCGACTGGGCGCTGGAGAACGTCTTCGTGTACTGGCCGGCGCGCAGCTCCTCGCCGCTCAGCCGGCCCTTCTGCTCGTGGAAGTCGGGCAGGACGGCGAGCAGGGCGCGCCAGTCGGGCGGGCGGGCGGCGAGCGCCTTTCGCGCGATCACGTCGTAGAGGGCGCACAGGACGGCCGGCTTGACGCCCGCCCGCGCGCGCAGACCGCGCGCCTCGTCGAGCAGCGCCGGCAGCTCGGACTCCAGCCAGCGCGCGTACGCCGTGTTCTTGCGCTTCAGCCGCTGCACGAGGTCGGCGCGCGCCGGCAGGTTCGCCTTCCGCAGCTCCGCGTCGATCCGCCGCACCTGCAACGGGAAGGGGCAATTAGAACTCGCCGGACTGCCCACTCGCCTCCTCCTTGGACACGAGCACGCGCGGGTCGTTGACGAGCATCTCGACGAGGCGCTGCAGGACGTCGTCGTGGACGCCGGCCGTCGTGAGGATGCGCTCGATGGCGAAGCCGCCCGTGGAGTCGTCGCGGCCCGTGAAGCCGGCGGCCAACACGGCGGCGATCGCGCGCAGCTCCTCCGCGCCGCCGCCCGGCCGCAGCGCCTTCAGCTTGTGGACGAGCGGCACAACGACGCGCTGCGTGAACACGCGCACCTCGCCGCCCGTCTTCATCGAGCTGCTCATGAGCTCGGCGAGGCGCTCCATCTGGTCCTCGTGCAGGAACTGGTGGACGAGACACGTGAGCAGGTCGGCCGGCCGCTCGGCGGAGGCCACGAGTTCGGCGAGCAGTCGGGGGTCTGAACGAGCGGGATGAGCGGCGCAAATCGAAAATGCATGGCGGCCGGCGATGCGCGCCGTCGGGCGGCCGGCGTTAATCGAATGAGCGGCCACGTCACGCGCCGCCCGACCGACCGCCGAACATCGCGGCCTTGGGGATCCCCGCCATGATTACCGCCTTCCATCCGCCCCCTTCCTCTCGGCGGCCCCTCGAGACGCGAAGAGGCGGGCGGACGGGCGGAAATTGGAATGGCGCCCGGCCGGAACAAAGACGCCCACTGACCGGTGTACTTGGCGGCGAACTGGAGGGCGGGCCGCAGGCGGAAGAGCGTCTCGGTCACGGAGCCCAGGACGGGCAGGCAGGCGGCGAAGAGGGCGCGCAGGAGCTCCAGCTGCTGCCGCGCGGGGAGCGCCGGCTGGGAGAGCTGGAAGCGGAGTGATTAGGGGGCTCTTCCGCCGCCGAACGGCCCCTCTTCGTTTGATGGCCGTAAAACGGCGAGCGGCGGCCATTCCCCGACGGCCGCCCGCCCTTCCGCCCAATTGCCCGCCGCTCACCTCGCGGACGACCGCCAGCGCGTAGCCGTGGCACTGGAACTGCGCCCGCTCGGGCTCGGCGGCGGCCAGCGCGCGGAACTCCGCCGAGCGGAAGAAAGCGGCCGTCAGCTTCGGGCGGAGGCGCGGCGCCCGCTCGGCCGCGTAGTCGAGGACCTCGCCGAAGGGCCGCAGGGCGCCCATCTCCGCGTGCAGCGTCTCGCACCACCGCACGAGACTCCGCAGCTTCTGCTCGAACTGCAGCGGGAGGAGTGAGTGAAGCAGAAGGACGGAGCGCTCACCTGCTGGACGTCGGAGAGAACGTAGAGCTCGTCCACGAGCGGCAGCACGACGCGCTGCAGGAGCCACTTGCGGGCGGCGGCCTTCGCGGCGCCGCCGGGCAGCAGGCGGAAGAGCGCCGTTGCGCCGCCCACGTCGTCCGCCTGGGCGCGGCGGGAGAACAGGCGCTGGAGCATCAGGCGGCACTCGAACGGGACGAACGGCCCGTCCTCGCCGGGCAGCAGGTGCGGCGAGACCTGCAGCGAGTGGACGGGCGAGCAGCAAGCGGAACTCACCAACTCGACCGCCTCCGCGCACCCGTGCTCCAGCAGGAGGCTCGCCAGCCGCAGCAGCTCGGCCGTCCGCTCTTCCCGTCGCGTCTTCTCCCACGCGCCCGGCGGCACGGCGGCCAACTCGGCGGCCGCGGCGTCCGGACGGCGTTGGCGGGCGTGCGCGCGGGCGGCGGCCAGCCGGAGGCGCACGACGTCGTGGGAGGGCGCGAGGGCGGCGAGCACGTCGGCCGCCTCCTGCCGCGCGTCCGCCCAGCTCAGCGCGAAGACCCACGACTCGGCCAGCGACTGGCTGAGCGGCAGGCCGCGCGCGTTCACCTCGTCGAGCAGCAGGCTGAAGAACGCGGGAATGAACGAAAAGAAGGGCGGCACTCACCGGACGCCGCGCTGATTGCCGCGCTGCGCGTAGAAGTGGGCGAAGATCTCGAAGGTCCGGCCGTCGGGCTCCAGCCCCTTCCGCTCCAGCACCTCGAGCAGGGCGGGCACGCGCACGTCCTGCCCGCCGAAGACGAGCGCCTCGAAGTACGCGTTCCAGGTGTGCAGGCCGAGCGCGAGGCCGGGCGTGCTCGTGTACACGTCCCACAGCCGCTGCAGGTACTGCCGGCGGTCCTGCTCGTCGGCCGCCCACTCGCTCTTCGGGCCGGCGGGCGCGAGCAGACACGCCAGCCGCTGGTCGCTGAAGGCGCGCAGCTCCTCCGGCCGCCGCCCGACCGCCTCCAGCACGCGGCGCATCAGCTCGTGCGAGACCACGTCCGCGAAGGCGATCCTGAGCGGCCGTCGAGTGCGGGGGGGGACGGGCGGTACTCACTTGTCGGCGTAGTCGAAGAGGTCCCGGCCGTCGAGGTCGGCGAGCGCGTCCCGGTGCTTCTCCACGAGCAGCTGGGCGGGATCCCGAGTGCGCGACGTGGGCGGCGGCTTCCGGCGGGCGAACGGCGGCCCGAACGTCGCCTGCTCGCCGGACGGACGCGCGGCCACGGCGCTCGCAACGAAGCGGAGGCTAAACGGGAAAATCGGCAAAAATCGAACGAAATCCAACGCCCACTCACCTCACGCCCTGGCGGCATCGAACGAGGCCCTTCCGCAACATTTCGCTCTCGATTTGGAGTGGACTCGATCAAAAACAACGAACTATTGAATCCATTCCTCGAATTAGACGAAGGAATTCACCGTCCAGCTTCGGGTTCGGCCTGTTGGTCTAGTGTCTCCTGTTGAGCCAACTGTTCCGCTCCTCTCTTGGCTTTGTCGATGCACGCTTGTCATTTGAGAAGTCGTTAGTGAAAAGTAAACGAATTTTTATTGCGGGTAACGAAGTCTATGTTGCTTCCTTCCCATCCCGCACAAGGAACACACGAGACGATTGGGCGTGTTTATTCAAGCAATGTGCAGCTTCCCGTCGCGGTACAAGTACTGGCCGGACTGCTCGGCAGTCGCGTTCGCCGTCGTTCGGAGCACCTTCGGGATGGAGTCGTGGACGGTGAGGTCGGCCTCCGGACCGCCCATGTCCGTCTGGACGTGGCCCGGGCAGATGGAGAGGACGACGAGGTCCTGCGCGTAGTCGCTCACCGAGAGGATGTGCGTGAACATGTTGAGGGCGGCCTTCGAGGCGGCGTACGCGAAGTCGTTGTTCGCGGCAATGCCCTGAACGACTGCAATCAATGGAATAGAGAGTGGCAGCTACCTTGTTGAACGCCCGCGATCCCAAAGCCGAGCTCAAATTGAGGACCTTGGAGCGACGCTTCGAGTGGGCGGCTCCCTTCTTGAGCAGCGGCAAGAACGCCTGAAAGGGAGGATGGCTGAAGCATGAGGATGAGAAGACGGACCGACGTGTTCATGGCAACTCCGGCGACGTTCGTGTCGTAGACGGTCAAGAGAACATCGCGTTTGGGCGCCTTGGGCGAATTCCCCTCCTCCAACCGACGAATGAGGGGAGGAACAGGATGAGTGGACGTACAAAAAAAGCGATACCCGCATTGTTGATCAGCAGGTGGACGCCCTGCTCGCCCACCTCCTCGCCCACTTGCTTTGCCGCCCGCTCGATGCTCGCGTCGTCCGTCACGTCCAGTTGGATCACGCGAACCTTCGGGTTTTCGGCCGCCAGTTTGTTCAGCTCCTGAACACTCGGTTGAACAAATTCCTCTGAAATCCACTCACCTCCGCTTTGTCGGGCGTTCGAACTCCCGCGAACACCCGCTCCACCTCCGGGTAGTCGCTCAGCAAGTAGCGGACGAAACTCAACCCCAAGCCGCGCGAAGCTCCCGTGACCACGACGTTCGCGCCCAAATAGGAAGAAGAAGTGGACATTTCGTGTTTGGAAGGAGCAGAAGCAAGTGGAAAGAGGCCTTGTTTGATTGCTTTTATTCGCGCGGTTCTTCGTACTCGGAAGCAATGAAAAGGGCGGGTTCTTCGTGTTCTTTTCCTCGCTGCTCTGCGCTTTGAACTCCTTGCACAAATCAACGCTCGACAGAACGGAGCAGGCGGACGAGCGGCTAATTTGTGCACAAACGGGTGAATTCTTTCGATTGCCCCGCTCACTCTTACAATTGGCGTCTTCGCTTTGATTCGCGTCCTTTCCGAAGCACAAACTACACGCGAATGAAAGCGGAGGGCTCCTCAAAGCCAAACACAAAGCAGCTGGAGTTTATTCTTTATTGAACAAAGCAGAGAATTCAGGCGGGAATCTCTCGTCCGTCGCGGTGGACGTACTTCCCCGAATCCTTCGCCTTCGCAGCGGCGATCGTCTTCAGAATCGAGGGGATCGCCTCCTCTAAGCTCAACGGAGCGGTCGGGCCGCCCATGTCCGTCCGGATCCAACTAAAGGCAATCGATCGATTCAGAACAAGAATGAATGGAGGAACGGACCCCGGATCCATCGCCAGCGTGATGATCTCGCGCTCGGAAGTGGAGAGGATGTGCGTGTACATGTTGAGGGCGGATTTGGACGACGCGTAGGCGAAATCGTTGAAGAAACCCGTGCTGTTGATCACTCGCGAGCCGTCGCCGCTCGAGATGTTGAGCACCTTGCTTTTTCGCTTGCTTTCGGCCGCCGCCTTGTGCAGGAGCGGGAGGAACGCCTGCAATCTCTGATATCTGACTGATCCATTTCTCATGCTTACCGCAGTCGTGACGGCCGGCCCGAGCACATTCACGTTGTAGATGTGGAGGACGCCGTCCCGGTCGGGGTTCTGCGGACATCCCTCGTCTTTCTGCAAACGAACAGCAGTGAATAAAAAGAAGATTCACTCCACCTTGAACGTGACACCCGCATTGTTGATCAGCAGGCCCAATCCCTCGGCGCCGACCTCCTTCTCGACGTGCTGGGCGGCCGCTTTGATCGACTGGTCGTTCGTGACGTCCAGCTGCACAAGTTTGATCTGCCCGTACTTCGTGGCCAGGTCGCCGAGTGCCTGAACGAAGAGTGGACGAACAGGAGGGAGAGGAACGAACCTTCGCATTCGATGGATCCCGAGAGGCGGCGAAAATCCGAGTGACCTCCGGGTAGTCCTTGGCCACGTACTCGACCAGCGAGAGGCCGATGCCCCGGTTGGCGCCCGTGATCAGCACGTTCTTGCCCAGGTAGGACATTTTGCAGTAGAGAGTGGGCAGTGGTTGAAAGGGGAAAGCCTGTTGACAACAACAAGCGGAAAACAACCACAAGTGACCGTGCGTGTCATTTGTTTTCCTCCTGCATTGGCCCTCCACTTGCGACGAGCACTCGTTCTGCTTGTGTGTTTGAGCATCAGGCCGAATCGTTGCCCATCGTCCACCCGTTGATTTGAACATCAATCCGCTGGGCTGCCTCGATTCTTCTCGATGATACATCCGATTTATTCGTTAAGCTCCGGCAGATCAAAGGCGGGACAAATACAAGCAGGGAACACGGAACGGGGATTCGTTCGACGAACGGGGCGCTCACTCCTTTCCGAAGTTGATCGGAAGCAGCGGGAATTGGGCCCGGACGGGATTGCGGAGGTCGCACAGAAAGCAGAGGGCGCCCGCCCATCCCTCGAACAACGACAGCGGACAGTCGGGCGTGTTGGCCAGTTGCTGCAAAAACAAACTATCCTTTCAGTTCACCCCCCTGCAACAGACCTCAAACTTCTGATCGAACATCACGACAGCGAACGCCTTCGCCCTCTTCAGCAACTCGGGGTCCTTGACCACTCGGTGCAGCAGCAGGAAAGCTGAAAGCGGACAGAATAGGTGGAGGGGAGAAAGAAGGAGGCGGCGAACCGTAAGCGTTTCCGCTCACACCGTGGCACAAACCGGGGCCCTTGCGGAGGATCCCGCGGAACCAAATCAACTCCACGCATCGCTTCGCACTCTGCATTCAACCGATGATTGAAGGATGAAAGAGAAGAGTGCCCACCTGCAAGTAGCGCTCATCCTGAAAGAGAACCAACGCCTGCAGCAGGCAGTGGACGACGCCCGGCGCTCCGTGGCACCAATGGACGAGTTCGTCCTCGCCGCGAGCGTAATCTGAACACAATCTCTCAACAAATGAACAGAAAGTAGGCAAACCGATGTGCCCGCTGGACGACGCGAAGTTCCCGTCCGGCGACTGGATGCTCACGAGCCAGTCGAGCGTCTGCTTCACGTCCGCCTGCTCGTCCTCGGCCAGGAGATCCCAGAAGCTGCAGGAAGAATGAGAGGATGGACGAGTAAGAGCGGTCTTACCACATGAGCGCTTGGAGAATGCCGGCCAACCCGTGCGCGGCTCCCAGGTACTCCTTGTTGTGCCACTGGTAGAACAGCGGGGCGGGCGAGTGGTTGCGGCGGGAATACAGCCGGCCGGAAGTGATCATCGTCTTCAACACGCGGTGGATCTCCTCGTCCGTGAGCACCGAGAAGCCGGTCGCCGTCCTCAAGAAGAAGTGGGCATGAATGAGAGGGAGAGCGGGGAAACGAACCGAATCATCTGGACGGCGAGCAGGAAGCCCGAGCGGCCATTCAGGATGTCGTCGTCCCCAATTCGCTGGTAGCCGTCGGTGCACACGACGTCCAGATGGGATTGGAAGATGCGGGCATAGTCGTGCAGCGGGCGGCCGCTCATGTGGTCGCTGATCGCCTGGATCGTCTGCAGGCCGAGGGTTCCGCAGAGGTAGCGGGTTTCGCGGCTCTTCGATGCGTTCTAAACACGAGCAGTGCAATGAACATTGCAAGAGAACGAACCTTTGTGTACTGCACTTGATAGGAGAGGAGTTGATTGCAGAAGTCCACATTCTTGGTCAACTGCTCGGGAAGCGCCTGGGCGGCCTTCAGGAGCGCGAAGCCAATCCCCGAGCAGCCCACGTACGGGCCGGACTCCTCGCACTCCTCGCGGGTCACCTGCCGATTGGTGAGGCGGAAGGCGAGCGATTCGATCGTCTCCTCCAGCCACTTGTCGGTGCACAGCTTGGCGATCGCGTCCGCATTGTGAAAGCTGGGGTTCGAGAAGTAGCGCTTGCGGTCGGCCCGCAACGGGATCCCGCTCATCGCTCCGTCTTTTCTAAAACGAGAGTCAAAATCAAGGAGGTCAGAGAGCAGCGAGCGGCTCTCGAAACAATCCGGCGGACGACGAAACTAATTCGCAGAAGGCCGAGCGGACGGAGTGGCGGACGACGGATGAAAAGGCGGGAGATAAGCGGCCAGAGCTTGAAGAAAAAGAGAATTGAATTGGCCGCAATCAAACCACTCGCTTGAAGCTCCCGCTCATCCGCCGGCCGGCCGCCTCTTTGCGGAGATTGGGCGCCAGATTGAGACCAAAGGGCAAACGGCCGGCCGCTCGCTTCCGCCCGCTCGACCGCAAATTGAATTCGGCGCGCGTTCGAAACCGAAAGCCGTCTGCTTCGCCGAAACTCCCGACAATCACGAAGCGAAACGAAAGGAATTCCGAGCGAAACGAACGAAAATCCGCGAATTTTCGGACGAAAACAAACAAGCGGGAACGAAAACAAGCGGCGGAGTGCCCCCACCGGTTCGATTCGCCCGTCCAGGTGGGCAAGTCAGGAGGTGGATGAACGACAGGTAGGAGAAAGGAACGTACCGTTCAAATCCGGACGTTCGATCGCTCTCAAGTCGTTCCGTTCGTTTGGAAAAACACATGGCGACCGTTGCGGGGAAAGGCGGAAGAAATGAATGAAACTTGGGCGAGCAGCACGAATAATTCGTCTTTGCCGTTGAGTCTCGCAGTTGCAATTGATTCCGTTTGAAGGAGCTTTGAGTTTGTTGAATTGTTTGTTGTTCCTTGCTGCTCACTCCTGCTGCCGCTTAGCGAATAGCTGAATCTCAGTAAAAAGCGGCTGCTGTACTCGTCTTTTACTTCTGTGGTCGACGGCAGCGCTGAATTGTTGCTGCAAGAGCCGGCGCATGTGGCAGTGCACTTTTAACCGAAATGGATCTCGAGGCATCGAACGCGTTTCATTATTCTTTTGCAACGAATGCCGCCTCTTCGCCAACAAGCGAGCCGTCAGAACGAATCGCTCACTGGCGGATTGATGGCCCCAAACGTCTGCAAACGAAATGAATTCGGCGTATTGCCCGCACAAACCGAATTATTTCTCCTACGGTAGACGATGATGCGTGTGTTGCGGAGAAACAAACATCTTTTGCTCTATTCGCCTCTCGCATTCCCGATTCTCATCCAAGAGTTCATCGGGTGGTTGTTGGCATCACCTGTTTCACATGATCACAAGTTGGAATGCGGAAAGAACCCAACGGTCCACTTGTTCTCTTGTATTCCACGTACTCCGCACTCGCTTTCTCGAAGAAGCAATCAGAGCGGGGGAGAAACTCGATCCGTCGACGGGGGAAACCACGAGCAACTTGATTTCTCGAACTTCCTTCTTCTTTTTATTATTCGTACGGCGGCCAATCGACCGAGCGGATCGGATGTCAGCGGGCGGCTTCCAATCCGAAAGAACAAACGGCCATAAATCGTTGCATTCGACCGCCGAGGCCGTCGGAATCGTCAACGGGATTCCCCGCAGCTCCCGGCGGGTGTTCCCCCGAATTTCGTGGATTGCATTTGGAGGCGGGAAGACGAGAGAACGGCCCACTTCCATTGCAGACAACCCGCAAGAAGTGTGCGCAAAAGCGGGGAGTAATTTTGCCCCCACCGCCGACATCCGCCGTGCTCAATGATTGACGTTCCGTCGACCGTCGGGCGGCATTTCGGGTTGATCGGTCGGAAGTGCGCGCTGTCGACCCGCCCGCTCGACTTGTGGGCCGAAATCCACTCCGTTCGGGTCGCCTCTCACTTCTTTTTTGTTGATGACCGCCGGGAATGTGGACGAATTTCAAAGCAAAAAGGGAGAAGGCCGCAAGGTTGTCATCATCACTCCTCCCGCCGCTTTCCCCCACCCGCATTGTTTTCGGATGGCCGGGAAGAGGACCCAATTGCTCATCAACCCGCCATGCATTCGAGATGATGAGAAGACGGCGCGCAATTGCAATTGAAGAAGTTCCCACCTTCTTTCTTTCGTCTATCGGCTTCCATTCAACGGAAATGCGCCCTTCTTTCTTCTTCGTCGCTTCGGATTAAAGGCCCGACATCCCCCCGGGTGGTGTTTGTCTTCTTGGGTCGCTCCCGAGCGGGCCAGCGGTTTGTATCCGCCCGGATTACTGCGCTTTCTCCTTTTGGCCGCTCGGTAATCACTTCCTTTTTTGGCTCACTTGGTTAGAGATCACCCTCAGGCAGCCCACTGTCTAACCTTTGTTCTAGAAAGTAGGCAGCTCGGTAGAGAAGACCGTCAAGAGCGTTTTCCGTAAGAGTACACGCACAAGAAGCAGCTCTCCGTCATCTTTTCGCTGCATCCAATCAACTGATGCCCTTAATCTCCGCATTTCGTTGTGCGCTCCACGTTGCTGCGCGCGTTCGTTCGTCTAAGCGTCGTTTTTATTCGTTGGACGTGTGCGAAAATCCGACCGTTTTGCGGCGATAATCCGCGACAAACGAAACCCCTCGAAAGAAGTCGGCCGGCGAGCGGTGCGGGACGACGTTCTTTTGCGTTGATTGCGTTCATTCGAGCGGTCGAGAGTCCACCGTCCATCTCGTCCATTACTCTCGTTAATTACACGCACACGTCCGTCGAACACGAACGGGCCGATTGGGGCGTCTTCGGCCTAATTGCCGCCTTCTTTGGTCCGCCGCCTGGCCGTCGCCGCCGGTCGCTTCCCGCGGGCCACCCGCCCGTTGACCCAATTTGCCGGCGGATGAGTTCGCGCTCACTGGCGCGCGAATGAATCCGAATTGATTTGGACTCTCGTTCGCCCGAAGCTGCCCGTTCTTCTTCGTCTGTTGTGGAGCGATGTCGACGAAGCAAATGAGTGTTGACGGTGCGGATGCGCGGCCGTCGTTCGTTCGCCAACGCTCCCTCCCCAGCCACCTGCATCACCAACGAGTGGTGGCGAAGAGGAGCTACTCGAAGGGCTCGTTGTTGAACGAAGTGTGCAAGACGGACGTCCACCGACCCAATGGTCGTTTGTACTCGTTCTTCAATCGGGGTTCGTTCTCCTTGCACTGGGACGTCTTCGAATCAACACTCTTTCCTTTCTTTCTTCCTTCCTTGTGGCCAGACGAGCGACTGTTGCAAACAAGCGACCCACGAGACCGTTGGGCGGGCGATCGACACAAAAGTGATTAGAACTTGAAAAATCTGCGCTCCCCGGAGGTCGACCGCCTGCTTCGGCCGGCCGCTTTTCGTCTTTCGGCTTCCAACTGGCGACGTCTAAATAATTTCCTTTCGTTTCGTGTAGTCGTGGGAGCACGGAGGTGGTGATTAGTCGGTGGATGTGTGCGGCGAGTGCGTGATTTCGAGCAAAACGGCGCGCGGTCACGCGACCCTCCCGAGTCCTTTCAACCTCGAAGCCGAAAGTTCACTTGCCGCATCTATTTTGATCGTAAACAGGCGGACGGTCCATTGATTAGCGCCTCATAAAGCGCGGAATGCGGCCGACCACGCGGCCGCCGCATTCACACCCCGCGGCCCGCCCTCTCGGCTCCGCTTTCATCGAACTAACTCGATGAAAATTCGAGCGGATGGGCGGCCGCGCTCGCCGGTGCTGGTGCACAGGCGGTTTTTCTCATCGCAAATTTGATAAGAAGAAGAGCGAAGGCGAGAGGAGGCGGCGGCCAGCGGATGTCCGCCGTCGGTGGGATTCGCGAGCGAACGGACCGCCACCACCAAATGAGTTCGAAGAAGAGGCCCCTGTGGGCGCAAGTTTACGATTCGCCGATGAGTGAGTGGGAAAAACAATAACTGCCAGCCATCTACCCTCTTCGCAATCCGGCCGCTAGCCGCCGAGTGGCCGCCGATCACTCGAAATGTACCGACAAGCTCGCCGGCCACCGCCCGAACGACAAACGCTGACCGCTCTCAAGGGTATTCTTTTCGCTGTCCACTCGTTCCTTCCACCACTCTTTTGTTCACCCACTAACCATTGGATCTTGCGTTCATGTCCGTCTTTCTTCCAATTTCCGTAGACTAACACGTGGATTTCTGTTCACACCATTCAGTTCCCCTTCTTTCCATCGTTACCCTTTGATCAACAGTTGTTTAGACATGTTTAACGTGCTGTTCTCCCTTGCCAAGGATCAACATTCGGTGGGGACGCCGATTTCTTCTCCAGCAAGTGAGTTCTTCGTTCATCCGACGATCACGGTCGTTTGTTTGAGGTTCGAGTCGCGAGGGCTTGATCACGACCGTCTACAAGCAGTACCGGACGCGCGCCCGTCTGCTGGAGCCCTACCGGCGGCTGAAGAACGCCCTGAAGAAGATGCAGGACGACTACCTGGAGTCGAAGGAGCGGAACGTCTTCGTGCGCTACGGCCACATGCAGGCAATGGTGCACGAGGTGGTCCTGCTGGAGAAGCAGTATCTTGTTTTTTTTTAAGTTTTGTAAGTTATTTTTTAAATTTTAGATACTGGTCGTTGATCGACCTGCCCGCTCAAGACATTTCCGAGACGCCCAACTGCTACGTCCTTCGGTTCGTTCCCTCCCATCTCCTGTTGATTCGAACGGTTGATGTAGGATAATTGGGATGCTGGACGAACGGGGCTCGATGCAGCCGATCAAAACGGGCGGCATTGCGTCGCTGCTCGCCTCTTCGATCAACATCGCCGAGAAGTCGAAGGATCAGAACCTGTACGAGACGATCCGCTCGAAGTCCACCGAACAGTTGCGGCGGGAGTGCGACCTGCTGTTCACCGAGCTCTTCAAACTCATCCGCAAGTACCAGAACCTGCGGGCGTGTGTTCAAGAGCTGACCGTCTCGTACCAACACTCCCGCTTTCTGCCGATCGTGCCCCGCTTCGTCCTGCTGAAAGCGATGATCAAACGAGTGCTTCGAGCGGTTCGTCTCACCCACTTCTCCTTTCGATTCATTCCGCCCGATTGCAGCCCGCTTTCGCCGAAATCTGCCACGAGGCCAACGAGTGATCTCTTCTCTCATCGAAATATTTGTGTGCGTGCGAATAAACGCAAAGAACCAAGTTGCTCGTCCGTCTGTCCAATCCCCCGAACAAGCGAGTGAGCGAGTGGAAGAAGCGGCCGTCAAAAATGCAAATCCGCAGCAAAACGAAAACAAACGGCGGGTCGGCGGGCGTTTCGAACGAAAACCGTCGCGTCCGCAATCGCTGCGTGTTTGCGGAGCTGCCGGCCGGACGGAAATCGAAACAAGCGAAAAAAAGCAGAGAAGAGCGTCCTCCCGTCCGTCTCTCCGTTCACTCCCCTCCGCCATGTTGGGCCAAGTGTGTCGCTACTTCGGCTACTTCCTGGCCACGTGGGGCCTTTGTCTGGGCACCTTCTACGCGTACATGCTCTACGATGTGATCACGAGTGTCCGCTCGATCACTCAAGGCCCGTTGGGCTCCTTGGGCTCGCTGCTCGGCGGGTTGGGCGGCGACCGGGCCGCGCCGTCCTCCTCGTTCCTCCCGTCGCCCGTTTCCACAACCACGACCACGACGACGATGAAGCCGCCGGTGAGTGCAAGGAAGAACTGAAGGTTGATTGCTGGTGTGCAGCTCACGATGGAAGAATCGAAGGCCAACATCCATCAGTTCATCAACCAAAAAATGAAGGACATGGAACACCGGGAAAAGTACCTGCGCGAGTTCCTGCCCGACTGCGGCCTCACCGACCTCCACTTCAAGGAGGCGCGTTCTCCTCGCTTCTCCTCCAACCGTTCACGTCTTTCAGATGAACCTCGTGCTCGAGGGCATCCAATTCGAAACGCTGAAGGAGTACGAGGCGAAGCTCGGCCAGTACATGCGCGAGAAGATCAAGGACCTGGAAATTCGCAAGAAGGCGCTGGCCAAATTGGACGAATTCGCAAAGATGACCGTCGATTTGGATCAGTCGATCGAGAATCTCGCCCAGCAGTTGATGAAAGAAGAGTTGTGATCAGCGGAGAGTCGTCTTTTGTCCTTGTTGATGCTTCCGTGGATTAAATTAAGTGAATTTATTCGACTGACTGGTGGGCAACTGATTGGAGTGAACGAGTGGAACACGTACGCCTTTCCGCCTCAAATGTGCGAAGCGTTCTGCTTCTTCTGCAGGTTCTCGGCCAGCTTGTCCAGGAATTCGAATGTGTTCAGATAGTCCTTGCGATCGACGCTGCAAACAGGAGACGATTGAAGAGAAAAGACGGGAAAGAACGCACTTGTTCGTCTGCTTCACGCAAATGGCCAGGTCCTTGGTCATGTGGCCCGCCTCGATCGTCTCGACGCACACCGCCTCGAGGTTCTCGGCGAATCGCCGCAGCGGCTCGTTGTTGTCGAGCTTGGCGCGGTGCAGGAGGCCGCGGGTCCACGCAAAGATCGAAGCTGCAAACAGCAGAAGGTAGGATGGCAGAAGGCGGAACGAACCGATCGGATTGGTGGACGTCTCTTTGCCCTGCTGGTGGAGGCGGTAGTGCCGGGTGACCGTCCCGTGCGCCGCCTCCGCTTCGATCGTCTTCCCGTCCGGGCACACGAGCACGGAGGTCATCAGGCCCAGCGATCCGTAGCCTGAACAAGGGGGAATTTGGGAAGGATCGACGGAAAGACGGACCTTGAGCCACGGAGTCCGACTGCACGTCGCCGTCGTAGTTTTTGCAGGCCCAAATGAAGCCGCCGTCCGACTTCATCGCTTGAGCCACCTGCAAACAGCCGATCATCCCTTCGAATCCAATCAATCCGCCCACCATGTCGTCGATCAGCCGATGCTCGTACCAAATGCCGGCCGCTTCGAACTTCGGCTTGTAGTCGCGCTCGTAAATCTCTTGGAAGATGTCTTTGAAGCGGCCGTCGTAGCGCTTGAGGATCGTGTTCTTCGTGCTGCAACGAACTCGATGCAGAGTATTGGGTTAAGGGACAAACCTCAAGTAGAGCGGGTATTTCCGCTGCAGGGCGTACTCGAAGGACGCCTTGGCGAACGCCTGGATCGACTCGTCCGTGTTGAACATCGACAGGGACACTCCGGGGCCCTTGTAGTCGTGGACGGTGCGGACGATCGGCTCGCCGCCGTCCGCCGGCTTGAACACGACCTCCAGCTTGCCCGCGCCGGGCACCACAAAGTCCGTCGCTCGGTACTGAACCGAACGGAATCAATGAGGTGAACGGAAGAGAAAGGACTCACCTGGTCGCCGAACGCGTGACGCCCGATGATGATCGGCTTCTTCCAGCAGCTCACCAGGCGCGGCACGTTCTGGCAGATGATCGGCTCGCGGAAGACCGTGCCGCCGAGGTAGTTTCGAATGGTCCCGTTCGGCGACTTCCACATCTCCTTCAGCTTGAACTCCTCCACGCTGAAAGGTCAGCGGTTGACTGGAAGGTCGGAGACCAGAAGACAAACCGGGCCTCGTCCGGCGTGATCGTCGCGCACTTGACGGCCACGTTGTACTTGGCGGTAGCGGCGGCGGCATCGAGAGTGACTGCAATGAAGCGGGTGATTCCCGTCGTCCTCTTATGTCTCGCCTTGATCGTTCGTCTTGTCGCGGTTCTCCATGCCCAAATCGAAGTAGTGGATCTTCAGGTCGACGAAGGGAAGGATCAACTTTTCCTTGATCAGGTCCCAAATGATCCTGAAAGCAAGCGGGTTCGTCCTAATCCTTTAGTCTCTTGTAGCACTTGCCGAGTCATCTCATCGCCTTGCATCTCGACGACGTCCCCGGCCTGGATTTTCGCCATCGTGTCGTTGGTTGAAGCTGAAACAAATCGAACGAAATCAATGAAGGGGAATGAGCGAAACACGAAGAACGACAAGTTTTATCCAACACGAGTAAACCAAAAAAAGCGCTATTTCTGGCGTTTAGGGCCAAATACGACCGCTAACACTTTGCAGGAAAAGTGCAGCAAGTGGTTCGTTGTTTTCAATCAACGAAAGTGCAGAAAAGAACGCCGCTTCGTTTGATTCGGCCTCTTTCTCGCCGTTGATCCGGCCGCAAACACCCGCAACAGCCGGCTGGCTGGTCGCTTGGAGGAAAACGAAACGAAAGGCGGCCGCACGTGGCGGCGGCGAACGCTCGGCGGTGATCGAAGTTCGGCGCGAATTCCCGCCTCACGTTCCGCCGGCCGGCCGTCTGATAAGAAGCGACAAAGAAGGGCGCGTGAATGTCCATTAGTCCCCAAAACACTCCACGGCGTACAAAACACACACGAACTTTGATCCCCGCCGCCACCGATCGCCCGTCTGCACGCGAAACGTGGCGCCCGTCGCCCGCCCGAAAACGCGGGGCGTTCGGTCGCTTTTGGTCCTTGCCGCCGCCGCCGCTCTTCCTTCCGCGTCCGCCGCCCTCCGCCTCGCCGCTCACTCCCGACCACTCTCGCCTCCCTCCCAAGGTCGACCGGCCGGCCCCCCACCGACTGTCGACTGCCGCCTGATCGCTGTCGAGATCGAAGGAGATTGCAGGCCGAAGGTCGTCGCGTGCGCATCGGAAAGAACTCATTGCATGGGCATGCGAGTACGAAGGCCGCCCATCGAACGCAATAGAACGTGGGAATTCGCTCGGACCACAGAGGGATACAGGGCTGGACTTGGTGATTGGTGTTTATTGGATGAACTTCGAACTGGTTGCGTACACCTCTATCAGCATTTGTGCATTGGTTTCGAAGAAGAACGGAAGTTTGAATCGTCACTCCAAGACTTCACGCAGTGGAGTATTTACATGTTTATTCAAGTCCCTTTGCTTGCACGACACCGAGTTCGTTGTGATCGGCGACTCTGCGTTATGCAAAGTGCATTTCTCGTTGTAACGCCGGAAACAAGACGATACGCCGTTTTCTTCTGCAAAAGACACAAACTGGAGTGGAATGATCTCGCTGTTTTAAGACCACCCACGAACATTCCTGTTCGTTTCCGAAGCAAATGCAAGTGTCACGTTCCGCTTCCAGCAACTGAAGAAAAGGCCGAAATCTGTCGGTTCGAATCTATCGAGTTGAAAGCAAGTTGAAGTCTGAAAGTTCGGTATACAACGCCGTTCACCAAGACAGGCCTTCGCTTTGAACATATATTCATCCCATCGAAGGCTCTGTTCGAAAGACGGAGCAATGTGAACCTGTCCACAAGACGGCGGCTTATGTGTAGTGATTTGGCGCCCGACTGTCGCCGCCCGGATGTTTTCGGCAGCTCGTGCTCTCCGCCAACCCAATTGCATCATCGCCTTCTCGCGTCTTCTGACCGATGCTCCGGAAACCCGCTGATTGACGACCGTCCGCGCATCGTTCGTCGGGTGGTTGATTGAGCGGAAAGAAGCGAGAAGAACGGAGGAAAAGAATGTTCGTTTCATCGTGTTCGGAGCGCGTGGATCAAAGAGGGATCCCAGCGATGCAATCGGAAGCGAGAAGGCGGGCCTGCAACAAGCCGCCCACCGATGGCCGGCTTCCATTTGCAACGCGAACGTCCATCAACACCGATCGGCGAAGTGGATGGTTGATGACTTCCGCTCGCTCGTTCGATTCGCGTTTCGCTTCGAAATTCTCGACTTTTCAACGACGAACGGTCGGCTGTTCGCGGTCATCGACCACTTTTGTCCTTTTGTTTTTGAAATTGCGCATTCAACTGCGAGAGCAGTGGTCGAGTGAACAATGGAGCGATGAGATCAGCCGACGGATGGGAACGAGCGAGCTCTCGCGTGGGAATCGCTGGAATTCTCATTGCATCCACCATTGCTCTGCGTTGTCAACAGTTCATTCTCTCCCGTGTGCCGCCCGCCGGAACCCACAACGTGGAATCAGGGTGATGGAACGGCGGCCGGTCGGATCACGTGCCGCCCGAGCGACCGCCCACGTCGTTCGGCGACCGTTTCCTTCGGTTGGGGCGGGCGGGCGGGAGTTTAAAACAGCGCCGTTCCGAGCATTCGGTTGCTGGAAACGGTGCTTGTGCAGTTGATTCCTTCCTCCGCGTGCTTATCGCTTATGGAAATCAGCTTGTTTCGACGAATCCACCGGTTGATCTCCGCTGACCGCTCTATTTTGGGAGCGGGTCAAAAGAGGACATCGGATTTGATCTCCGAGCTCGCAAGCGGTCGGAATGCCCGCGCATTTCGGCACACCGCTCACTTCCGCTTACTCACTCGCACATCCTTCTCTAAGCATTTGATTCATACCCACTTGAACGCTCCCATCAGTAATCAATCTCCAGTTGCCGCAGTCGCCTTCGCGGAGTTGTTTTCGCAATCGGGAACGTTCGACAAAAACCGCGAGTGATCTTCGGCTCCGGTCGCGCGCGCCGACCGACCGGCCGCTATTTCGGGCGGGCGGGCGGCGCGCAACCTCGAGATCAACGGTTTTTCGGCGAAACGCCCCCTCTCCGACTCGGACATCGGCAACACGTGACCGGGAAGCAGGAGGGGGCGGCGGCGGCTGCGTAATCGATCGATCGATCGACTTGGCGGGCGGATGGGCGTCGCGCGCGAAGTCAAAACATTAAAACGGGCGGCTGTTTTGATCGCCGGCGGGGCGGAGTCGACGGTCGCGCGGCATCGAACGACTGCCGCTTCGACCCGAACGGCGCGAGTTTGCTTTGAACATTGGGGAACAGTCGCTTCGTTCGCAAGTGTCTGCTGAAGTCTTTCACTTCATTCTTCCCTAATGAGATGACTTCTCCACGTTAATTGATCGCTTGTTTTCGTCTCCGCCGAGTCTCATCGCTTTCGTTCCGCTTTTTTCACTCGTGTTTTCCCCTCAAAGCGAACGTTCATTGATCGCATGCCCCCGAAATGTCGCCGTTCGTGTTGGCCGGCCGCTCGCGAGCGAAACAAAGCGGCCGCTTCCCGGCCGGCTTCTCCTCATTTCAGCGATGATCGCCCGCTCTGTTTGCAGGCGACCCGCTCCACGTGCATCAAGACGACGGACGCGATGGTGAAACAAGTGAACGGCGACGGCGTCCTGACCACGTTGGCGGCGGCCAAAGCGGAGGCCGAGATTCTCGACCACGAGGCGGCGACCCGCTCGTTCAAGTGCGCCTTCCCTCTTGCTTCTTCTTCTTTCATTCGTTCCGTTTAGCCCAAAGAACTACGACGACGTGTACGACCTCGCGCAAACGATCAAGCGACTGGCCAACCTGAAGGTCGAGCCGAAGGTCGGCATTATTTGCGGGTCCGGCTTGGGCGATTTGGCGGAAATGGTGGAGAACCCGACGGTCATTCCCTACTCGAAGATTCCCGGCTTCCCCACTACGCACGGTTGGTTCGAACAAGTGGAGTGTTGATTAGCGTTCGGATTCCAGTGGTCGGGCACAAGGGAAATCTGGTGTTCGGAAGGTTGCGCGGCAAGGACGTCGTTTGTGTGCAGGGTCGCTTCCACCCGTACGAACACAACATGGACCTTGCATTGGTGAGTAGTCGCTTTATTTCCTCTTAATCATTTGTTTCTTCTTTCAGTGCACAACTCCCGTCCGTATCATGCACCTGCTGGGCATCGAAACGTTGATCGTTTCGAACGCGGCCGGCGGCATCAACCCGAACTTCGCGTTCGGCGACCTCATGCTCCTCAAGGACCACATCTTCATGCCGGGCCTGTGCGGCTTCGGGCCGCTCGTTGGAATGAACGACCCCCGCTTCGGGCCTCGCTTCGTCTCCGTGCACGACGCGTACGACGTGAAGCTTCGGTAAGTGAGGGGGCAACGACAGGAAGCACTCGGGGATTTCGACCAAAAGTCACCCGCTTCGAGCGGTCGCTCGTTCCGCTCGCTTCGGCGAACAACCCGAGTGCAGACTACACGGAACGGCACCACGGAAAGCGCGGGACGCTCGATCAATCGTTCGTCGGAGGGTTGATCGAAACTGACGGGCGCTCTTGTTTTCGTCCGCTCGATCAGGCGACAAAACCGGTCGGTCGGCGAGCTCCGACGGCCGAAATTCTTCGCCTTTCGTTCGGAAACTGCCGAGTGCATCGACCAAAAGTCAGGCAAACACTCACCAACTGGAAACGAGGGGATCCGGACGATCACAGCGAAATGCAATCGATTCAACGTTCATTCTTGCAGGAAGATGGCCTTGCGCGTGGCCGAGGAGCAGAAGCTCGCCCTGCACGAGGGCGTCTACTGCATGTCCGCCGGGCCGCAGTACGAGACGCCGTCGGAGGTGAAGCTCTACAAGGTGGTGGGTGCGGATGCTCTCGGCATGTCCACCGCCCACGAGGTCACGGTCGCCCGGCAGCTCTCGATTCGCGTCCTCGGCTTCTCCCTCATCACGAACATGTACGTTCTCCTTCTCCCTCCACCTCATTCTTCTTCGGTTCTTCAGCGCGAACACGGACGTCGACAACTCGGTGGAGGTCTCGCACGCGGAGGTGCTGGACGCCGCCAAGCAGGCTAGCCAGCGGGCATGTCGCTTCGTCTCGCAGGTGGTGGCCGAATTGTGAGCGGCCGGCTCCGTTCCTCTTCTTCTCGAATTAATTGAATGATGTAAGTAGTCGCTTCCCATGAACACTCCGCTTTCTTCCCTTCCGCAAGCCCGCTGTTTGTAAATACGTCTGGTTTATGTAGACGGCGAGAAATAAACACGCCTTAGCGCTCAACGAATGGCCGTCCAGAAGCGAATGGCCGAAACGACGAACAGACCGCCGTAAATTCCGCACGCGATGTAGCATTTAAGGGCGGCGTCGCTGTACGCCTTCTCGATGATCTCTTTGGTGAAACGCTCGGGCTTCGGCAGGTCCTCGAACAGCCCAACCGAACGATTTTGGAACAAAAGGCCGAGGATCGCCTAAACGCGAGACAAGAGGAATGGCTAACATAAAAGAATGAACTCACCATGAAAATGATGCCCCACACGGAGAGGACCGCGCACGTGGCGGACAGTTTCGGACCGCAAACCATCGGGATTTCGGGCAGAAAGAGACGAAGGCGAGCGGCAAGGAGGAACACGCGCCCGTCAAGAGCAACGATTGATCATCGGCCGCAGGGCGTCCAGTCTTCCGTGAGGCGAAAGCGAGACGAGTCGCTCCTTGGCGCTTATCAGCTGACGAAATTGAAGAGCGATTGAAAACCGAAGGAGTCCAAAGAGAAGTGAGGCAGCTAAGAAAGAAATGATCGTCTTATCCGCTCAATTAAGCCAACCTGGGTTCAATAAACCTTACCCGGTTCGTTTCATTTCTTAGTAGATTAGTGAGCAGATGGACGCCACCGAATGATCCTGCTCCACGCACGGCATGCTCGGGACGTAAAGCTGACGTTCCGCTCTCGTTCGTTTCGAACGAGCGAGCAGCGGAGAAGAAGCCAGGGAGTGGGAAAGGGCGATGCGAGACGGCTTTCGTCTTATGGCCGCTAAGTACCCCCACTTCCAGCTGCCCATTTCTTCTGTGCAGTTTTCTCATTTAGTCGCAAGAGTTCGCAAACAAACAAAAAAAAAAGAAATACGCAATCATTCTTTGTTCGTTCTTGTGCAAATCTCGCAGATAATTGCTGTGAATCACTGCCAAGCGACGGCGACTTCTCTTTCAGCACTTGTTCAGCGTGGATCACCACGAGGAGCGCGGCTACAAGGTGGACGTGCGGACGGAGGCGTTCGGCTGGCCGTCGAGCGCCCGCTTCTGCCCGCACCGCCTGCCGGTGCGCGGCGAGAAGGCGGCCTGCCACATGCCGGACATTCCGCCGATGCCGCCGCCCATCGGCTAGTTGAGGGTGGACGTTGTTTCGAATAAACTTTCGCTTGCTCGTAGATGCCTCTTGCACGCTCGCCTGGTGGGCTGTTAATCTTGCGGCTCCGTCCTCAACGCCCGGACGAAAGCGAGCCGACCGGTTGGTCGCGATGTTCCGTTTCCTTTGAAACAACAAGATTCGTCGTTTTCGACGCTCGCCGCTCGCTTATGGATCCCGCCGCTGGGGCAGGACGTTCCAAAATTTCCTCAAGGACCACGCGAAGGGGTCGGAGTCGAATACTAACCTCAAACTTGGGTTAATAAACCGAAGAAGTGGGCGGGCAGCGGGCACTCGTGCAGGCGGACGCGCGGGCGGTCGATGAGAAGAACGCGGTCGGGCGCCCGCCTATTGCTCGTCGGCGCGTCTCCGCCGAGTGCGCGCTCTTGCCGCTGCCGCTCGCTCGCTCGTTTGAGCGGGGGGCAAAAAGCAGAGGTTTTCCTGCTGCTTTGTGAGACGAACGCTCCCGGCTGTCAAATGACTGCTGTTTATTCAACGGAACGCCGATGGGAATAGAAGCATCATACAGAACTGTAAAAGAAAACATGATATAACGCAGGTCCACCACTCACAATCAACGAGCAAAACTGCAAAGCACATTAAGACGGACATTCCTGCACTTTCTGCCCAATCTTTCGTCCGTCGAGGGGACACGTGTGAAGATCGCAGCCCGGACTTTCGGAGCAAACCACGAGGTGGACACACGGAAGGAAGAGCAACTGGGGGGTCGTTCTCTGCAGACGACACACAAATTCATCGAGTCCGCTTCGGCTTCTTGGCTTCCGACCAAGCGGAGTTGTTCGCGATGTGCTGCACGCGCAGAAATCGTAGAAAGAGGAAGCGTCAAGAAGAGGAGCGAGACGACCCCCATCTTCTTCCGTACTCAATCGAATCACTTTCCCCCGTTCATCGATGCTTCAGTTGTTTATTCACCGCCGATTATTCGATCAACATTCAAACCCGCCTGCTTCTGGGGGATTTACGCACGAACGGGAGCAAAGCCGACTTGTCGCGTCTTGAAGTTGTGAACGTTGCAGAAGGCGCGAGTGAGCGGGTCGCCGAGAATCCAGAAGTCGTAGTCGCTTTCGCCGCCCAATGCGAGGTAGCAGTCGTTGCCGCTCGCACGAAGCAGCATCTGCTCGCTGGGGATTGTGAGAGCTGTGCCGTCGATCACGAGCGTCAGCGCAACGTTCGCGTCGCAGGGGACCACGTAAACGCCGTCGACGAGCCGCGCGCCCACCGCCCGCGCCAACTGCTGCACGACGCGGACGGGAGCGACGATCAGCGAGGTGCCGGAGTCCGTGATCGCTTTGAACGGTTCGTTCCAGCCGCCGCTGCCCATCTTCATCGACGAGACGGTGAACTGCCAATAGTGGTCACCTGGAATGAGAGGAATAAGCGGTGGAAGACGGAAACAACGACCTTCATCGACGGGCACCCACTTCTTCACCGGACCGCAGTGCTTTCGATCTTCGGCGCCCAACGTGATCACGCCGCCGTCCTCGCACGAGCCGCTGCCGCCGCACTTCTTCATGTACCTGTGGTTGCAACAATTCAAACGCGTTCTGTCACACGCCGCCGTACGTGGTGAACACCGGATTGTCGAGAATGCCCTGACGGTAGGCCTCGTGCATGACGGATGACGGTTGGTCGTCGTAGGGCAGGCCGTCGCTGGAGCCGAGGCCGAGAATGCCCTCGTCGAGGAACTGCATCCGCTCGCCCACGCCGAACGTGATCCGGCGCTTCATTCGCAGCTGCTTTCCGCGAGCGGAGCCGAACACGAGGACGTCCTGCCAGTACGTGCCCTCCACGGATCCCGTGCCGTAGCGCACGACGAAAGTTTCGTTGGTTGGGTACGCGGTGCGCGAGCGATGCGGATCGTAGACGCCCCGGCTGGAGCCGCAGGCTTTGGCCAGCGGGCCGGTGGAGTGGCAGCCCTTTCGCGGGACCCACAAAATCGAGGAGCCTGTGTCTGAATCAATCGCTTGCTAGTTTGATTAGGCTTCAATGTCAAGCACTCACCGAACACAACGTTGAACTCCTGAGGTGGCGTGCCGAGCGTCATCCGCCCTGCACAAACATTCCATAAACGACTGCTTTGTGGAATGAAGTAATCGACAACGTTTCGTTGGTGATCCCGTTTGTGTTTTCTTGTTTGCTCAGGGCGGCACCCTTCGTTCTTCGAAACGGAAGCGCGTCGCTTCCAGCAAACGGGGAGGTCGAACAAGCGAGGCGCTTCGGTTCGCACCGCTCCGCCCAGCTGTTCGTTTGTCTTCGTTTGCTTGACTTACCGCGATATTGAACGTTGCCGGCGGAGTTCAGGCCTTGACCGTAGACATCGCTCAACGGGCCGAGGGTCTTGTTGCTACCTGCAATCCTTGTTTGAGTCATGTTTCCGTTCTCTTCCTTCACTCACGTCGAGGCGGGGCGACCCGCTGGACGTTGACCGAAAAGCTGCCCGCTTCCACGTGCGCAAGGGCGACGAGAAGCAGAGAGGCGAGCAGAACGGCGGATGCCATCGGAAGGCGGCCGTTTGGAATGCGAATGAGGGAGCGATGGTGAACGGCGGTTTTATACGCACACATCCGTCGCCCAGCCTGTCTTCCGAGTCCCACGGCCGCGTGTTTGAACAGACGCCGATCGGCGGGCGAGTGCTTCAACGACGACAGCCGTTCGACACGCTTGGCCGCCCGAACAGCGGGGGCGGCGCCGACCCGGACGCCCGCACGCGTCCACCCGTTCAGCGAGCACAACGATCACGCACGAAAGAAGCGGTGTGTTCAGCATGTTCAGCACGCTTGTGCGGACGGCGCATCAAGCGGCAAACCGGAAACCAAATGCTCGTCCGTTGCCTCGAATATAACCGGATGCAATATTTGTCCTCTGCGAGCCAAACAATGATGAGCCGAGTGGTGTTAACAAGTGAGTAGGAAGTGCCGCTTACAGATTTTTTGTGTGGTGCGACGAAGACGCTCGCCGTTTAGTCGCCGGCGGCTCGTGTTCTGCGAGCAGGTCGTCGATGTTCCAGCCGCCCTTTCGCCCCGCCTCGTCGTCGATCGCTTGCAGGTGGCGATTCCAGAACTCGACGGCCGGCCGGTCGAAAACTCCGTTCGGAACGAAGTGCGAGCGCTGCTTGAAACGACGCTTGCGAATTATCGCGATGCAGCGAACCGTCGATTCATGCCCATGGAAAGCAGCGGAAGATCGACGACGGCAATCCGACTGCAGGGGCCCACCACTGGCGGCGTCCACGAGCATCCCACGAGAAGCAGCAAAAGACGGCGAGTGCATGTGCAATAATCGAGATTCGTTGCAGACTCCTCGCCAACTCGCTTGCACTCCGACCGTCCACTCACCACTGCCCGCTCTCGCTCGGCGCTCGCCGATACGAATTCGAAACCCCCAGCTGCACACGCGACCACACGCGGCTTCTGCTGACCGAACGCACCAACGAGTGGGCGGCGTTTCGATCACCTTTCGAGCCGCTCACGGAAGCAAGCTGCTGATCGTTTCGAGTCGCCAATTAAACGGTATCGCCTCTTTCCGCTCGACTCCCGCCGCCTGTTTGACGTCGATCGTTGCCGCTCGGCGTAGATTTTTGGCCACGCCCCACCGCCGTCGCCCCCTCAACCGGCGACTCCGGCCGCCTCCCACCCGTCCACCGACCGCCTGCTCGCCTCCCGCTCGCTCTTAATTCGTCCGCATTCACTTTGATTAGAAAGAAGCAAGATATGCGATCCAACGGCCAACCGCTCCACGATCGATCCAGCGGCCGTCCGCTCGCTCGCCGTCGATTTTCGCTCCCAGTTCGTCGTGGAAGTTTTTGCGATGCCACCCGTAAGAAGAACAAACGCTAGGCAGACGCACGACTCCCTTCCTTCTCCATTTGCACCAGCAAGACCAATCGGGGAATGCAGAACGTGATCGGAAGAGCTGCCCGTTCCACCTGAAGCAACAACAACCAACACACGCACTCCCCTTTGCTCTTTTCAACTGAACCCCGTGGATTCGCCGTTTGGTTCGATTGGAGTCAAGACGTGTGATGTCATTTTTGTTGCAGTTCTCGGCGGCCATTCGCTTCGCTCGGCCGGTCGTCCGCTTGATCCGAGCGGCGTCGAGGCGGGCGGGCGGACGGCCTTGAGGAGTGGTGGAGTTAGGTTTTTGCAGCGCTTTCCGAACTTGTTGCCCCAATTCGTAATGTTTTCGAGTGGATTCTTGTGTGCGAATGCGAGATGCCGCTTGCTGTCCTTTTGCTGGCTTTTGCGCCGCCGCGGGCGTCAAATTGCGCGAATCTCAACGAAACGCGGCGAAAATCAAGTGCCAAGCGGACCGCCGAAACGGGCGGGCGGGCGGCGAGTGGGTGGACGGCGGGGGCGACTGCGCAATGGTCTGTTGTTCAGGGGCGCTTAGATCACAACTGCAGCCCCTCTTGCTGGCGCTTTGCCGCCCGTTTTTTTATAAGTCCGGGTTTCGAGCGAGCAACGGGCGTCGATTTCCCTCTTTTGCGTGGAGTGTTCTTCGTCAATTATTGGGTGTCGTGTACGTGCGACAAGCACGCTTGCTTTCGAGCGGCCGGTGAGTTGATCACCGCAAGGCCGTCATGCGACCATTCGCCGTCCAGAAGAAGTGTTTAACCATGAATGACAACAGGGAGGGGGGTAAATCGACGTCCTTCGGCGGGAGGCGGTCGGGCGGCGGGACTTCAGCGGACCGTAGGGCATGGGCGCGTCCGCGATCGCCGCCTGAACACGCGAATGCACAAAGAGCGATCGGGAGGACCTGCCTGGGAGATCTCGTGCACGATGCGGCCGCCCGTCCGGAAGCGGCGGCAGGGAGGCGATCGCCGTCGTGGTCAGCAGGCGACCGCGCGCTTTCGTCCCCTCGAACTCCTGCAAGCGGCCGGGAGGAGTCGAGAGCGGGTGGCGGGCGAACCCACGCGTGCAGCGAGACGGACGACTTCCGGCAGGCGGATCGAGCGACCAGTCGGCCCGTTCTTTCGTCGCCCACCTCCGCCGGCTGCACGAGGAAGACGAAGCTGAGCGGAAGGAAAAACGGGACTCACTTCTTGCCGGCGACTTCCACGCCCGTTGAAGCGGCGCCTCCTTCTCGCCGTCGAGCACGAGCGACTGGACGCCGCCTGCCGTCTGCAGCAACGGCGACGAGTGGCGAGTTTCTGGAATGCAAGGAAGGGATTAAACAAGCAGCAAGAGAGAAACAACGAAGAGAACTCACGCGCAACAATCGAACCTGCGGGCGCGTCGTTCTGCTGGTCGTCCTGCAGATGAGAGCGGTCATTCCATTTGTTCATACAGCTGAGTGCTCACCGACTCCTCCGCACAGCGCGCAGCCGGCGTGTTCGCGGCGCCCCGTCCGGCCGGTCGCGGTCGAGGGCGGCGAGCGGCGGGAGGTCTGAAACGGGGCGAGCGATGAGAAGAAGGACGAGTGAGGGGCTCTCTTCGCCCTCCGCAATCACCGAGCTCCACCGGGCGGGCGAGCGCCCACACGGCCGCCGCGGGGATCACACTCGTCGACGGGCGGTCGGTCGACTCGGACGGCACACTCCCGGCGGGGCGGTCGAAGCGGCAACGGACAGCCCGCGCTCATCGGACGCAGGCGGCCGGCGGGCGGACGATCGGGCAGACTGCGAGTGCGAGCGGACGGACGGGAGAAACGAGCAGGTCGGCCGAGTTTGCATGAGAGCGGACGAGTGGCCGCCCTTCACGGTGTTTTCATGCAGCTACTCAACGATCAATCAGCTCGGCGGTCGTCTCGAGCGACGGCGAAGAAGGCGGCCGGGCGACTCGGCCGCGCCGTCCAGCAAAAGTGGGCCCGGGCGGGTAGGATCGTGAGCGGGGGCGCGTCCTTCATCGCCGCGAGCACGCCGTCGGTGAACGGCGCCGCCGAGTGCACACCTCTTCGATTTGCGCCTCCACCTTCCGACTTTGGGCGATCACAACTTTCCTCAACAACATCTCCTGGTGATGCCGTCAACAGATGAAATGCTCCTCGTTTCACGGCGCGTCTTTTCGTCCACAGGGCGGGTGATTTCCGCCGTGCGCAAAGAACGGTACGGCACGGAACGTCGGCGCGGAACGGTGAACGTGCTCGCCGACGGTCGAAGTGGACATTTTCGGATTTCGCGCATGCGATTTCCTCTAGCCAGAAAAAATTTCAGCTCAATTGGACGAAAGGCTAAAAGGTTGAGGAGACGAGTTTGGCGGACAACGAATCGATTTTCCGCCTTTACGTGGGGAAATGACGGGGAATAAGAATTTTTCAATTTGATGTGTTGGCCTGATTGTTCATGCTTTTTGGTCAAGGGATTGACGTGACGTGCAGGGGGTGGCTTCAAATAAACGCGGTAAACGAGATCCACGGTGTTTCTTCCCTCTTGTTCACACCGTCAATTGAAGGACGTCACACTTGACTTTGTTTGGGTCAAGTGTTGTGCGGCTATTCACCGCTTGCTGCTTCTGTCCCATTTTCCGCTCGCCTGTCGCCAATTGCTGCCCGAATTCAGCGGCGATGTTGTCGAATTTCTCCAGCTTGTGCGGGGGAATCGCCCGAATTCGTTTGAGTCAAATGGGCGGCCTGCTTGCGGTCACGACGCCCGAACTTCAGCAGCTGCGAGGACGGAAACGCGCTCTGAAGAAACCGTTGAGTCGGCAGGAGCGCCTGTTGCGGCGGCAGAAGCGCGAGGAGAAGGAGGCCGCCCGCAAGCAGTACTCCTTCATGGAGCGGATCAAGATTCGTCGCATGAAAGCACTGCAAGTTTCTTTTTCTACCTTTTCTGAATTATTTTCGTTCTTTCAGTTTGTCCCCCTCGCAGCAGGGTCCCGGCCGCTACGATGCGGAGGCCGAAGCGGAGCTGCCCGAAGCGCCCCCCTGCAACGTGTACATTGGATCGCAAGTCCGCACTCAGTTCCACTCCATCCTCTCTTCGCCTGTCGGCCCCGAGAGCCACTTTTTGCACCAGTTGTTCGCAAATGCGGTGGCCCACGTGGACAATGCTTTTTATTGCCGAAGTCAGTTGAAAGCGACCGAGTGGGTTCGAATCCACGGTCGGATTTTGATTGCCACGAGCGAATGTTCCTGCTTCTCGTGGACGGGTTGCAATCACACGACGATACAAGCGAGTGATTGAAGCGGACGGGAAGAATTCGAGTGATCGTGTTTGAATCGACGGGTATCCGGGCAGTCAAGCGACGCTTCGATGGCTACAAGCCGGTGTTCGTAACGTTCGTGAACCGGCAGCAATCGAGCGGAAGCGGGCGGTCGGGATCTTTTGATCGACTCGATTTGCCGCCCGTCCACGACGAGAATGAACAAATGCGTTTGCAGGGAACATGATGGATGGCGAAAGCAACGACTAGCCATCGGTTGCGGCCACGTCAAACCGATTGGTTGGGGTGGAGTGCAAAATGGCCGATCGGAAGGCCAAACCTCAGCAATCATTCCGCCAGTCGCCCCATCCAAGTGGATTCGTGTCGAGCAGCGGGCACTGCGAGTGGATCCGATCGGATCGACCGGAGCTGAAGGATTCGTCAGTCGACTGAAACGAAATGGTCGATAGAAGCGGCGGCATTCCATCGGCGTCGTCTTTTCGATTCAACGCACACGACTCGCGTGCTCGAAAGACGGTCGCCGTGTTCGGATTGCACTCGCTTCAATCCGCAAAATGAATCCCGGAATTCCGGCGGCCGCGATGCCGTCGGGCGATTTACGACCAGCAACGAGTTTCACGCATCCACTCGAGCACTCCACACACCCGCGGACGGGTTCGAACTGGAGGCGGCCGGACAGATGACCGCCGCCCCGCTTTCGTTGCCCATCGTTTCGAAGCCGCGCGCGTCAGATGCGGGTTGAATTGCGGGCATTCCGCAAACTCTCCGCTCTTCTGCCCGCTCATCAAATGCGGTTTGCTTTGAAATCCAAGCGGAAAGCGTTCAATTGATCGGTGTTGAAGGAAAGCAAGTGAAACACAAACTTGCTAGAGGACGAGTAATGGGCGGCGTCTGATCCCCTTCTTCTACGTGAAAGGACACAGAGGGGAGGCAGTCGGCTGTTCAGTTCCTCTTTCGTGTGGTGTGGCTTTAAAAATTTCTCCAACTCCCACGGCGAACGAGCGACCGATCGCGACGGCGGGAAGACTGCGGGGCGGCCGTTGAGCTCGCCGGAATGACCGAGACGCCGTCGATTTCGGTGCGGTCCTGTGAATCCCGAGTGACCAGCCGTCTGTTGGCGTCGATCAAAGGCGAGAATTCGACGTCCTAAACGATTCGTTCGGTTTTCAGCAACCGCCTCGCCGCTCGGTAGACGAATTCACTTGCGTTTGGCGGACGAAAAAGGGCTCTTGCCGTCTTTCGAGCGCCTTCCGAGCGACCTCCGTCTGCTGGCGTGCGAGAGGCGAACACGCGAGCAACGCGTCTTCGTTGCTCGTCCCGCTCGCCTTCGAACAGCCGCTCGCCGGCGGTGCGGAGTGGCTTTTCGGCGACCGCATTCACTCGTTCCATGTATCGAGCGGCTTAAAGACGTCCGAAATGAGTGGATTAGCAGCGATCGACGGGCAGCCGGGCGGCTTTTTGTTTGCCGTGAACTGATGTTCCGCTTTGACCGGCGGTCATTAAAAAACGAGTGGAAACGGCCGGTCGAATGCGGGCGATTGGAGCGGACGGTTAAAAATGAGCGGTCGGGATCTTCCAATCACTGGACTCGCCGCCCGCCCGTCCGTCCACGAAAGAAATACAACGTAAAAACGGCGCTTTGGAGGAAACAGTATCGATGGCAAAAGCAAGAATCAGTCGCCAGTCGCAACGAAAACAAAGCGATTAATTATAGCCGAAGACAAGACAGTCGATTGGAAGGACGGAAGTCAGCAAGCATTCTGCCAGTCGCCGCATCCCATCGGATTCGTGGCAAACCACAGACACTGCGAGCAGATCCAATTCGGTTGGCCGGAACAGAAGAAAAGCATTGAATCGAAGCGGCAACGTTCGTCGGCATCTTCGTTTCTCAATTCACCGCTGGCCGCCAACTGCCCGCACGTGTTCGTAGGGCGATCGGCGTCTTCTGATGGCACTCGCTTCAATCCTGAAAAGAATGTCGTGATCACCGACGACCAGCAACGAGTTCACGCACTCGCCCGGTCGCTCCACTCGACCGCTCTACTGGACCGCTCCACTCCCTCGCCGGCAGGCGAATATTCCAACGCGCAACGGCATTCGTTTCAGGTTTTGATTCTTGTGGAGCCGAGTGAATTGGACGCGAGCGGATGGATCACCGACGACCAGCTTTCGTTCTCGATCGTTTCGAAGTTTCGATCGCCGAATGCGAGTTGAGTCGTGGGCATTCGGCGAGATCTTCGCTCTTGTTCCCGCCCGTTGGGTGCGGTTTGCTTCAAAGTTAAACCGGAATCCATCGATTCCGTTTCCGTCCTGCAAACTCCGAATGATCAACGACTCGTTCACGTCGATTACCGATGAGAATTGGACGTTCTAAACGACTCGTTCGCTTTTCGCTGGCCGCTTCGCCGCTCGATACGCGAATGCAATTGTATTCGGCGGACGAAAAAGCGACTCCCGTCGCCTTCCGAGCGCCCTCCGTCTGCTGGTGTCCGGCAGGCGAACACGTGTGCAACGCCCGTCTGTTGCTCGCCCCACACGCCGCTCGAACAGCCGCTCGTTTTCGCAATGGAGTGGCTTATCGGCGACCGAATTCACTCGTTTCCCGCACCGAGCGAATTAAAGACGTTCAAACAGAGTGGATTAGCAGCGATCGACGGGCAGCCGGGCGGCTTTTTGTTTGCCACGAGCTGGTCTGCATTTCTCATCCTACTGGCGACAATCAAGCAACGAGCGGAAGCCGCTGGTGGGATCTTTGGATCATCTCGGTGCCCGCTCACCCACGGGGCGGATGGAAGGTAAAACTGAGCGGTTTGCAGGAATTTGTAGCGTGAACTGCAACAAGAACATGGATTAATTGGTGTCAAATACGAAACAGTCGATACAACGACGGGAACATGCAAGCATTCGGCCAGTTGCTGCATTCAACAGCATTTGCGGAAAACCACGGGCGTTGCGAAAGGATCCAATTGGGTCGGCCGGGAACAGAAGAATTCGTTAATCGACTGAAACAAGAATAAAATTGAGTTCGAAGTGGCGAGGTTCAACGGGCTGGTTTGTTTCGAGTGGGTGCCCGTCGTCAAGATCGGCGTCGTCTGTTGGCGCTCGCTTCAATCCTCGAAACAAATTCGTGATCGCCGGCGGCCAGCAACGAGTTCACGTATCCGCTCGGCCGCTCCACTCGACCGCTCCACTCGCTCGTCGGTCGGCGAGCATTCCCGTTTGCAGACGAGCGGCAACTCCAACGAGCAACGACATCCGTTTCAGGTTTTGATTCTTGGTGCAGCGGACGGCCGAGCGATGTGGAGGCGAGCGGATGGATCACCGCCGACCAGCTTTCGTTCCCGATTGTTTCGAAGCCGCACGCGTCGCACGGGAATAACCCCCCGAATCGCGGGCATTCGGCGAGATCTCCACTCTTCTTCCCGCCCGTCGGGTGCGGTTTGCTTCGAAATCCAACCGGAAAGCGTTTAATTGATCGGTGTTGCAGGGAAGCGGGCAGTCGGCCGCCAGTTGGCGTCGATTGCAAGCGAGAATTCGACGTCCTAAGCGATTCGTTCGGTTTTCAGCGACCGCCTCGCCGCTCGGTAGACGAATCGAGTTGCGTTTGGCGGACGAAAAGAGGGCTCTCGCCGTCTTTCGAGCGCCTTCCGAGCGCCCTCCGTGTGCTGGCGTCCGGCAGGCGACCATGTGAGCAACGCGTCTTTGCTGCCCGTCCCGCTCGCCCCTCGAACAGCCGCTCGCCGGCGGTGTGGAGCGGCTTTTCGGCGCCCGAATTCACTCGTTTCTCGCATCCAACGGCTTAAAGACGTGCGAGCCGAACAAGATCCGGAGAGGAATAATCGAACGGACATTCCCGTTCAAGCAAACGCTTGACGGCCGTGAACGAATGCGGATTCACGACCGACGGCCGCCGGGTGGTCGACGAGGAACACGTCCGTTGCCCGCCGAATTTCAATTCATTCCAGCCGCCCTCCGCGTTCATACAACGGGCTCATTCGATTGGCACTCTTGCCGTGGTCATTCGCTTCGATCGGCCGGTTGTCCGGTCGATTCGAGCAGAGTCGAAGCAATGGGCGGGCGGGCCGACGGCTTCGAGTAGATCGACGGGCGGATCTCGACCGTTGCTCGCTTCAATTTCTTCCTTCCGCCCAGTCGCCTGCTTTCAGGAGTTGCGGATTGTGGTTTCTGTGCGGCTTTCCGGACTCGTCCGAGTGTTTGTGTGCTTTCGAGTGGATTCTTGCGTGTGGAAGCGAGATGCGCTTGCTGTGCTCTGCTCTTGCTTGCTGTTTGCTTGCTTTTGCGCCGTCTTGGGCGTCGAATTCCACGAATCTCGACGAAAATCAAGTGGCAAGCGAACCGCCGAAACGGGCGGGCGACCGAGCGAGCGGACGGGCGCCTAAATCGAGAGAAACACCAATCAAATCACAAAAGAAGCTTCCACCAACCTTTCGCTCGGCATCTCCTGCTGCTGGCGGGCGGACGTCCGCGTGGATCTGAAGCGAGTGTTCGGTAAGAACGCCCGCCCAAAGGTCGTCCAAACGTCGTCGAAAATCGTCGAAATGGCCCAATCTCCCCCCAGTGAGCGAATTGAAGCCGCCAACTGCAATGGACGTCGATCGGGAGGCGAATTTCACGATCAAAAGTTGCTCTCGACCGTGGAGCAGCTTTCTAACACGACATCGCGACTTTTCGTGGGAACAACCGGGCACTCGGAAACGAAAAGGAATAATTTGCGAAAATTCCGAAATCTCCCGTTTTCGCCGCCCGAAAGTCGAGTGCTGGAGCTCGTTTTGAGCGCCAATCGACGGGGAATTTCGGGGATGTCGACCTAACGGAGAAATGATCGAATGGAAGGGCAATGGGAGAGAAACTAGAGGGAATTCGGAAATTATTCCTCCACCTTGCCGTCTTTGCGAGGAGCCCGACCGCGCGGCCGGCAACGCGCAGGCGGACTGCCCGCCTGGCGGGCGGCGGTGACGCCGGCGAGTGAAGGGCGACGCCGAGCCGCCCGCCGGGGCGACTTTTTCGTTCCACTGCGCGATGGCCAAATCGCCAACCACTGGACCAAAACGCATGAAACCGGCACCATTCGATGGGGAATTGAATTCGCTTCAAACGGGTGTTGATTGCAGCGAGATCGCAGCAGTGAGCGAGCATCAATTCAGATCGCAGCGGGGCGAGTCCGCGAATCGCGCATTTCCATAACTCGGCCAATACTCATCGTATTTGGCCCAAATTTGGCATAAACATCAGTAATAGTGTACAGAATCTACCTGTAATTTTGCAGCAATTAAAAATGACAAGAAAGTGGTTTGCGAGGCCGCCGAACCTGCGCTGGACGGATCCGAGGGGGGTGCGAGAGAAACGAAAAATAGTGTGTGGCGGGCCGAGACGCAGGCAGGCGCCTATGCATTTCTAGCAGTCGTTTCTGCCTAAAAATCTGCGGAAACCGACGAATCGCAATCGTTCGTAGCAAAAGAATGTTTAAAACGAGCAAAAGCGAACGAAAGAGTGGTTTGCCGAGTGCGGGTTGATGCTGAGGGCGTCTCCTTCCCGGTGGGCTCCTCTTTCCGCTGCGACGCAAGGGTCGCTAGCTCTAGTGAACGGCGGTTGTGAGTGCATAGTCAAGCGAAGGTCGGAGCGCAATGCTCGCTTCCTTCTCCTATCAAGCAAAGCACCTAGTGTTGGGCGACCAACCACGAGGTTTGCTGTGCGAAGGCGTTGTTTGAACGAATCGCGACGGCGGCGGTCTGCATAGCAGTAATCAGTCGGTCGGTCGGCGACGAGAATCGGCGAACACCCGAGTGCGACTTGAGCAACCGCGACTCGTTTGGGTGATTCGAGTGTTGACAACAGATGCGAATATTTCTTGTACTCTGCGGAGTGCACGGATTTGTTCAATAATCTGGTTGATCCTGGCTGAACTGATATGTTTCTTTCAAAGATTTAGCCATGCATGTGTAAGTCGAGTTGATATAAAGCGAAACTGCGAACGGCTCATTACAACAGATATAATCTACATGTTCTTACTTTTAAACGGATAACTGCGGTAATTCTGGAGCCAATACGTGCCTAAAAGCAGTGGCCTTCGGGTCGCTGTGCTATTATTGGAGCAAAACTATTCGTTAGTCCTTTTGCTAACTCTGGATAATACTGCGTATCGCATGACCTCGTGTCGGCGAAGTAACATTCGAGTATCTGCCCTATCAACTTGCTGGCAGTGTATTGGACTGCCATGGTTCTAACGGGTAACGGAGAATCAGGGTTCGACTCCGGAGAGGGAGCCTTAGAAACGGCTACCATTTCTAAGGAAAGCAGCAGGCGCGCAACTTATCCACTGTCCACTAGGACGAGATAGTGACGAGAAATAACAAGTTCGTTCTCTTTGAGGTCGAACATTGGAATGGGTACAATCTAGACAATTTAACGAGTATCTACGAGAGGGCAAGTCTGGTGCCAGCAGCCGCGGTAATTCCAGCTCTCGTAATGTATAGAATTATTGTTGCGGTTAAAAAGTTCGTAGTTGATCAGCGAACCGTTCGGGGTGCATCCTAACGGGTGTCACTCGTCGGACGGTATTTTGCGCGTTTGTGTGCGGTCGCCCTCGTGGTGGCTCGTATGCTGCGTGCAGGATTACTTTGAACGGCTTAAGTGCTCAAGGCGAGTCTTCGGACTGAATACCGGTGCATGGAATAATGGAACAAGGTTTCGGCTGAGTTTTATTGGTTTTGTCGGCAGAGACAATGGTTAACAGGAACAGCTGGGGGCACTCGTATCCCGGCGCGAGAGGTGAAATTCGTGGACCGTCGGGAGACGCCCTAAAGCGAAGGCATTTGCCAAGAGTGTTTTCATTAATCAAGAACGAAAGTCAGAGGTTCGAAGGCGATTAGATACCGCCCTAGTTCTGACCGTAAACGATGCCAACTGCCAATCCGCTGGTGGATTTAATTCACGAGCGGGCGGGTTTCCGGAAACGAAAGTTTTTCGGTTCCGGGGGAAGTATGGTTGCAAAGCTGAAACTTAAAGGAATTGACGGAAGGGCACCACCAGGAGTGGAGCTTGCGGCTTAATTTGACTCAACACGGGAAACCTCACCCGGCCAGTACATCATAAGGATTGACAGATTGAAAGCTCTTTCATGATTTGATGAATGGTGGTGCATGGCCGTTCTTAGTTCGTGGCGTGAGTCGTCTGCTTAATTGCGATAACGAGCGAGACGCCAACTGTTAACTAGTGCGTTGATTGGTTCGCTTGTCAACGATCGACTTCTTAACGGGATTTGTGGTTACTAGCCTCAAGAAATGGAGCAATAACAGGTCTGTGATGCCCTTAGATGTTCGGGGCCGCACGCGTGCTACAATGATGGTAACAGCGTGATTGTCCTACTCTGAAAGGAGATGGCAAACAGTTGAGATATTATTATGGCTGGAATTGAGTGTTGAAATTTTCTCTCATGAACGAGGAATTCCAAGTAAATGCGAGTCATCAACTTGCATTGATTACGTCCCTGCCCTTTGTACACACCGCCCGTCGCTACCCGGGACTGAGTTGTTTCGAGAAATCTACGGACCTGTTTGCTTGCAAGCGGGAAAGTAAATTAATCGCAATGGCTTGAACCGGGTAAAAGTCGTAACAAGGTATCAGTAGGTGAACCTGCTGCAAGATCAGGTATCGTGAATACAAACAAACAATTGGAGTCGTCGGCAGCCGATGTCAAGCTCGTCTTGTCGTCGTGTGGTCGTCGCACTGCCAATGCCTACTGGCCGGCTTCGTCTTCGGGCGGACTGGTTTCAGTTCACAAGCAACGGCTTTTCTGGGCCTCTATGTTGGATTGAGCGGTTGTGTTCCACGTCCGTGGCCGCGACGATGTCCAACGGTAGGCGTCCGCTCTCCGGAGTGCGGCGTTAAGAGTTGATGACCCGGTCGGGCACCCAGAACCTACCAACTTTTCACAATTGATAGTCAATGCGAAGCAAGAGAAAGTCAAGTTATGTCGGTGGATCACTTGGCTCGTAGATCGATGAAGAACGCAGTGAATTGCGTTAAGAATCTCGAATTACAGATATTATGAGAGACATATTTTCGATTGCATATTGCGCCGTCGGGTTCTGCCCTTCGGCATACACAACTCAGGGTGTTTTGATGCAGAACGAAGACCAACATTGTTGCCCAATGGTCTATTCGATCTGAACAAACGGTCGGCTGCTCCCAACGGAGTCGTGAGTCGACGTAAGCAGGCGGCATTCCCTCAGCGGTCTGCCTTGCCCAATACGAGTGTCGTACTGTTAGGGATAATCAACGGTCGTTTCTTCGAAGCGAGCCGACGAGTTTGTGGTTGTTGAGTGAGACGAGTTGTCTGCGTTCCTTGTTATTCGAATGCGTCAGTCTCTCTTCAACGGCCTCATTTCTCGCTTGGTTCGTGGATTGAAGCGGTCGGCAGTACAGCGATGTTTCGAACACTCCACCATTCCATTGCGATGGTTTGAATCCACCTGAGTCGGATATGATCACCCGCTGAACTTAAGCATATCAGTAAGCGGAGGAAAAGAAACCAACCGGGATTTCCCTAGTAACTGCGAGTGAAAAGGGAAGAGCTCAGCGCTTAAGACGATCACTTCATACGGCGATCGTCGGTGTAGCGTTTGGAGAGCGAGTATCGGCGACGTCTGTCGGGTTCAAGTTTCGTTGGAACACGGCTGCACAGATGGTTTCACACCAGTACGGCCGGGCGGCGTCGACGAGTTCGTTTCTCTGGGAGTCGGGTTGTTTGGAAACGCAGCCCAAAGAGGGTGGTAAACTTCACCTAAAGCTAAATATGGCTACGAGACCGATAGCAAACAAGTACTGTGAAGGAAAGTTGAAAAGCACTTTGAAAAGAGAGTGCAAGAGAACGTGAAACCGTTATAGTGGAAGCGGATGGAGCCGACGTATCTGGTGCGTATTCAATCGCTCGCGACGGCAATCGTTCGTTCAGCATTCCGCAAGGTTGTTGAGCGGGCGTTCGTTTGTCGGCGTGGACGATGCACTTGCGTACGGAGTGCGCCGAGTGGGTTGACGATGTCGTCGGAGGCGCGTTTAGAGGACTTGGCGTGGCAACACGTCGAGAACCCTGAACGTGCGGATGGCGAGTATCGTTGGCTTGTTGCTTGTGGGACGGGTGAATTCGTGGGCGTTCGTTGCGGTGCGGGTAACTCGTGTACGACACATGTGTCGTGCGCTTGCTTCTCGTATCGTGTGCGTTCGTCTGCCCTCGTCCTCGACTCGGTGTCTAGTCGGTCACCCATTTGACCCGTCTTGAAACACGGACCAAGGAGTTTAAGGTATGCGCAAGTCATTGAGCTAAGTTAAACTCAAAGGCGTAATGAAAGTGAGACTCTTGGAGTCGACGATGTGAACGGGGCGCGTTTCGACGTTCTTCGTGCAACATCGCCCCGTGACTTGGACTTGTCCTGTTGCGGAGGTTGAGCGTATGCTTTGAGACCCGAAAGATGGTGAACTATGCCTGAACAGGACGAAGTCAGAGGAAACTCTGATGGAAGTCCGAAGCGGTTCTGACGTGCAAATCGATCGTCTGATTTGGGTATAGGGGCGCAAGACTAATCGAACCATCTAGTAGCTGGTTCCTTCCGAAGTTTCCCTCAGGATAGCTGGAGCAAGTAGCAGATATACTCGGTAAAGCGAACGATTAGAGTCATTGGGATGTATTATTCTCAAACTATTCTCAAACTCTAAATGGTTATGTTGTTTGTGTTACTTGATTGAACATAGACTTTGATTGCCGTGCTCCAAGTGGGCCATTTTTGGTAAGCAGAACTGGCGATGTGGGATGAACCAAACGCGGAGTTAAGGTGCCAGACTTTCCGCTCATGAGACCCCATAAAAGGTGTTGGTTGATACTGACAGCAGGACGGTGGCCATGGAAGTCGGAAACCGCTAAGGAGTGTGTAACAACTCACCTGCCGAATCAACTAGCCCTGAAAATGGATGGCGCTAGAGCGGAGGACCTATACTCGAGCCGTTGACAGAGAACAATTCGATGAAAATCTCTCAACGAGTAGGAAGGTTGTCGCGATGGCGTCGAAGGTGCGGAGCGTGAGCTCGACTGGAGCCGTCATGAGTGCAGATCTTGGTTGAAGTAGCAAATATTCAAGTGAGATCCTTGAAGACTGAAGTGGAGAAGGGTTCCGCGTGCACAGTGATTGTACGTGGGTTAGTCGGTCCTAAGGCACAGGCTAATGCTGGCTTGAAGTGGCGACGTTTATTCACTTGTGGATTGCGTTGCACAGGCCGAAAGGGATGCAGGTTAATATTCCTGCACCGAGACGAGGAGATGATGTCGCTTCGGCGGCATTGAGCGCGGTAACGCAAACGAACCTGTTGACGCTGCTTGAAGTCCGAGCCAGAGATCTCTTTTCTGGTTTAAACTCGCATGTCCCTGGAATCGGTTCAGCCGGAGATAGGGATGTTGTGGTTGTAAAGCATCGCGGTTACTGTGATGTCTCGAGCGCTTCATGTGGTCCGTGAAAAAGCAGGGGAGGCCTTATGAATTTCTTGCTCGGCCGTACCAATCACCGCAGCAGGTCTCCAAGGTGAACAGCCTCTAGTTGATAGAATAATGTAGATAAGGGAAGTCGGCAAATTAGATTCGTAACTTTGGGAAAAGAATTGGCTCTAGAGCTCGGGTCCTTCGGGTTGTCGTGCGAAGCCGTTGGAATGCGTTCGTGACTGCTCGACGCAAGTCGTGTGGGCTAGTAGCGTGGTCCGACGGTGGAGCGCTTCAACTACGCCGCTTCGTTCTTTACGGGATGTTGTCGGTTACGGTGGACGATTAACGAGCGTATCTAGAACTGGTACGGACTCGGGGAATCCGACTGTCTAATTAAAACAGAGGAGATAGATGGTTCCAGATGGACGTTGACTATCTCTGATTTCTGCCCAGTGCTCTGAATGTTACTTTAAGGAAATTTGATTAAGCGCGGGTAAACGGCGGGAGTAACTATGACTCTCTTAAGGTAGCCAAATGCCTCGTCATCTAATTAGTGACGCGCACGAATGGATCAACGAGATTCCCACTGTCCCTAACTACTATCTAGCGAAACCACAGCCAAGGGAACGGGCTTGGCAAAGACAGCGGGGAAAGAAGACCCTGTTGAGCTTGACTCTAGTCTGGATTTGTGAAGAATCATGCATGGTGTAGCATAAGTGGGAGTGCTTCGGCACGACAGTGAAATACCACTACTTTCATTGTTTCCTTACTTATTCGGTTAAACGGAAACGCACAACTTCGCGTTGTGCTTGTGCTTAGTGTTAAGTCGGCCGCCTCGTGTGGCCGGCGACCCGCGTCAAAGACAGTTCCAGGCGGGGAGTTTGACTGGGGCGGTACATCTATCAAACAATAACGTAGGTGTCCTAAGGTAAGCTCAGAAAGGACGGAAACCTTTCGTAGAGTAAAAGGACAAAAGCTTACTTGATCTTGATTTTCAGTACGAATACAGACCGCGAAAGCGTGGCCTATCGATCCTTTCGATTTGTAAAGTTTACAGCAAGAGGTGTCAGAAAAGTTACCACAGGGATAACTGGCTTGTGGCAGCCAAGCGTCCATAGCGACGTTGCTTTTTGATCCTTCGATGTCGGCTCTTCCTATCATTGTGTTGCAGAAAGCACAAAGCGTTGGATTGTTCACCCACTAATAGGGAACGTGAGCTGGGTTTAGACCGTCGTGAGACAGGTTAGTTTTATCCTACTGTCAAACAAGTTGTCGCAACAGTAATCCTGCTTAGTACGAGAGGAACAGCAGGTTCAGACATTTGGTTTATGCGCTTGTCCGATAGGACAATGGTGCGAAGCTACCATCTGGGGGATTACAACTGAATGCCTCTAAGTTGGAACCCCACCTGGAAAGGTTGACAATAATTTTGTACCCCGGTGTCGGGCGGTACTCTTATGCCGGACGTTCGCGTCCCGCAGCTCATACCCCATAGTTGACCTTGCCGTTCGTCTCAATCGACGTTCGGTTGTCCATTCCATACTACTTTGTGTGGTGTACGTTGGGGTGCAAGATCGCTTGAATACGACTTGACTACTGGTCAAGGGGTTGTAAGCAGCAGAGCAGTTCTCCACTGCGATCTGTTGAGACTACCCTATGATCGGATGCATCTGTTTTAGTCGTCCAAAGAATTGTATCGCCCGCAATTCGTGCGTTGTGAACGCACAAGTCCGGGCGAGTAAGTGAGGAGTAATTGCGAGCAGGCGAGGAGTGAAGTGAAGCGAGGGGAGTGGGCAGCGGAGTGGAGTCGTCGTTGAGGACGACTTCAATCCGCCGTCCAGTCGCTCCGCTTGCTTCTCTCTTGCCGCATCGAAGCCCGACTGCAGTCACCAGTTGACTGCAGTCGGGCTTTTTTATCACTCCTTTTCAATTATTGTATCGTCCGCAATTTGCAGCCGAAAGCGCACAAGTCCGCAGAAGTGGACGGCGGAGTCGAGTAAAGTCGGCGGACGACCGGCTTTCACTATGCTTTCGTCCCGCTCCCTCCTCCACCGTCGATTGAAGCCCGACTGCAGTCTCGTACTGCAGTTGGGCTTTTTTTATCACTCGAATTTTCGATTATTGTATCGCGCATTTTGCGCCTCTCCACACGCTTGTGCGGCGAGCATCGCTATGGGGCGGCTGGGTGAGTGGGCCGCTACTTTACGCAATTCTCAGTTTCATTTCGATTCGAATCGGCGGAATCGTCGTCGAATGCGCAAAGTGAACGGATGGGCGGCTTCAACATTCGACGCCCGAAGACGGGAGGCGGGCAACGAAACGAAAAGCGACTGCAAAAATCCGCCCGTCCGTGTGGCCGTCGACTCGATCTATCGCCGGCCGACTCGAAAGACTCACGTGATGGACGGGGAAGAAGGGCGCGAGCAACGGGCACTCGACCGCCTTGGACGGCCGACCGAACGGCAAGTGGGCGGGCACAAGGGCCGAGCGGCTTCGAAAATTCACCCGTTCGCCATGCAAATGCGCCCTTCCCGTTTTCGTCCAATTGGAAAGAATCCGCTGGCATCGTTCTCGTTTGACTCCGACCATCGCCGAGTCGGCTATTCGTTTTGTGCGTTGTCATGCGGCTTCAAAAAATCGCGAGCAAGAAAGAAACCGATTAATTCGTCGCTGATCGCCGTTGACTGCAATTGAAAAAATAATTCGAATCGAGGAAGCCACCAAAAGAGCGACGTCCACCCTCCAGCGCATCACAGAAAAGAATCCGATCAGCGCCTGTTTACGACGAGCACAATTTCTGCCATTCGTTTGCCGTTGACAACAACGATCGAATTGATGACGAGTAGACGAGCAGGCGATGAGCTGAGGATGAAAGGCGGTAACTTCAGCGCGCATCACGCACTCGCCGGCATCTCCGCTTCACGTTCTTCCGCATTCTTCGATTAATTCACTGCTTTCAGTTTGCCTTCGACTTTCTCGATCAACTCGTCGTCGCTGGGACCAACTGCCCGAAGCGATTGCCCGTCGATCGGAACACGATCCCATTCGCTCGTCGATTCGGACATTCGCAAATCGAACACACAGCAGCGGGTTGCAGTGCAGGGCGGGGCGTTCCGAATTGTTCGGTTGAAATCGAAACGAGCGTCGCCCGCCTCCAACACTCCATTTCTCATCAGCGGCGCCAATTGCTCTGTCAATGAAGCCACCAACAGCTGCCGTTTTATTCGCCCGTCTGGAAGCAGCCGATCGGAGGGGCTAATTCCTCGTTAATAGTCAGTTCCAAAAACAGGAGCGCGTTCACTCCGCCAATGCTCGCTTCAATTCACGGATTGCAGGCGGGCGAGCGGCGAGAGAGGCGGGCTCCTGCCCCTCCGCTGTTGATCTACTACTTGATTCTACCGGCGGCCCAACGGAGTGTGTTCGTCCACACCTAGTTGAATGCACGCCTTCCCGTCCGATCAGGCAAGTTAAGCAACTATGGGCCCGACTAATACGTGGATCGGAGACGTCCTTGGAATCTCGGGTGACGAACGCATTCTTTTTTTGCTTTTAGGTCACTTTCACAAGCAATTTTGGATTTTGAGACGCCGTTCATCTCTGGGTGGCGTTTTCTTTTTGCGGACACCCGCTGCAATGCGGCGGGAACAGCGAGAAGCCGCCCTACGATAACCGCGTAAGAGAGCAGCCGTCGCTTTTTATTTTGGACGTGGACGAATCAACACGACTCCATTGCATTCGACCGGCTCTTTCGGCTCCACACGCTCACATTCGTTTTACTATTCGCTGGATTCGGCCGCTCAAAAGCCGTCGGCAAGCGAGCACTCGATCGACGCCCAACGGCTTCCCTCCGGCGGCGAGTGGTCGCCTTCTCGTGCGTTCACTCCGATTAATTTTACGTTTCAATTCCAGAATGATTCGGCCGGTCTCCAACACGACTCCAGCGCTCATCTTCCCAGCGGATGAACACTCGTGTGAAGCGGCCTGAGTGGAGCGACCGGACGGACGATCCACTTTGTGCCCGCTCGTCGCTCGGAAGGTAAGCGAAAAGCAACGCGTAATGAATCACGTTCTTCCTTCTTTCAGTGCCGCCCACGATTTGACGTCTCCGGCAGCAACACGGCCGTTGGTTCGTTCTTTCAATTGGGAGCGAGTCGAAGCCGCCGGATTACTCGTTTGCTTCTCGCTGAATGAACGAGAATCGTCTGCTCACCTCTGTTGATTTTTCAGGAGTCTGCGACCACTCAACCCGCTTGCTCTTTCCGTTCGACCGACCGCCATCTTCGCTCGATCCACCCGGCAGCTTATCGCTCACGGCGTTCCCGTAATGGACGGTCGAACGAGTCGTTTGCTTTCCGGGCGACGGAGTGTGTGTTGTCGTTCTGAACTGATATCACAGCGCCGTCTATTTTCTATTCTTTCGGTTGTTCGAAAACAAATCGAGTGGTCGTGAGCAGGAGCGTTACTGGTGGGAATCCAGTGGAATGGACGGAGAAATCGGCGGTCTAAACGTGGAGAATTGCCTCCAATTCGCCGTGGAAAGTTTAAAAAAGCATCGCGTCCATGGCAACTGCGGCCGATCGACCGCGCGCATCAGGCGGGGACGTGGAAGGCGAGGGCAGTTCGATCGGAGCGATCGGCAGCTGCCTTCACGGCCGCGAAACAATCGGACGAGCCTGACTGCCGACGGATTCCGCTAGTCGACGGGCGGCTACTCGTTGCTTCCACTTTCTTCACGACCAACTGCCGGCCGCTGAGTGGAGATCAAAGCATTGCCGACTTCCGATTGCTTTTGGTTGTGTACGAGAGCAAAAGGCGGTTGTCCACTAATCTTTGTGCTTTCTTTCAGGCATTCGCATGGCCGCGATGCAGCGAACAGTCGATTCGTGCCCGCTTTTGTCCGATCGATCACCCCACAAAGCCTGTGGAAAGCAGCGGAAGATCGACGACGGCAGTCGGAATGCGGGGGCCCGCCACTCGCGGCGTCCGCGAACATCCCACGAGAAGCAGCAGACAGCGGCGAGTGCACGTGCAATAATTGAGATTTGTTCCAGACTCCTCGGCAACTCGCTTGCACTACGGGCGCCCACTCACGACTGCCCGCCCTCGTTGCCGCCGACTGCACTCGCGACCACACGCGCCTTCTGCTGACCGAACGCGCAGACGAGCGGGCGGCGTTTCGATCACCTCACGAGCCGCCCACGGAAGCAAGCTGGTAATTGTTTCGAGTCGCCAGTTAAACGATATCGCCGCTTTCCGCTCGACTCGCGCCGCCTGTTCGACGTCGATCGTTGCCGTTCGGCGTAGATTTTTTGCTACGATCAACGGCGGTCGCCCGCTCAACCGGCGGCTCCGGCCGCCTTGTGTCCGTCCACCAACCACCTGCTCGCTTCTCGCTCGCTCTCAATCCGTCCGCACTCACTCTCTTGCGAGTTCGATTTGAAAAGAGCAAAATACCCGATCCAACGGCCAATCACCCCACGATCGATCCAGCGGCCGTCCACTCGACCAGTTCACTTCCCACCGCTTCCCGCGCACTCCGACGAGTGCCCCGGCCGTCCGCCCGCTCGCCGTCGATTTTCGCTCCCAATTCGTCGTGGAGGTTTTTGCGATGCCACCCGTAAGAAGAACAAACGCTAAACAAACGCACAACTCCTTTCCATCTCCATTTGCACCAGCGGGAGCAATCGGAGAGTGCAGAACGTGAACAGGAGAGCTGCCGTTCCGCCCAAAGCAACAACAACCAACACACGCACTCCCCTTTGCTCTTTTAGACTGAACCACGCGGACGCGCCGTTTGGTTCGATTTGTGTCGAGACGTGTGTGATCTCTTCCTTGTTGCAGCTTTCGGCGGCCATTCGCTTCGCTCGGCCGGTTGTCCGCTTGATCCGAGCGGCGTCGAGGCGGTCGGCGGGCGGGCGGGCGCGGATCGTGGTGTCTGCACTGCTTTCCGGATTCGCCGAGCTATTCTTTGTTTTCGAGTGGATTCTTGTGTGCAGATGCGTGATGCCGCTTGCTGTCCTTTTGCTGACTTTTGCGCCGCCGCGGGTGTCGAATTCCGCGAATCTCAACAAAACTCGGCGACAATCAAGCGGCAAGCGAACCGCTGAAACGAGCAGGCGGGCGGGCGGCGTGTGGGCGGCGACGCCGAGGCGGCCGCCGGGGCGACCGCGCGATGGTCCGTAGTTGCGGGGCGCTTCGATCTTGACTGCAGCCCCCCATGCTCGCTTCCTCGGCCGTTTTTTTATAAGTCCGGGTTTCGAGCGAGCAACGGGCGTCGATTTCCCTCTTTTTTGCGAATTGTTCCCCGACGATTATTGAGTGTCGTGTACGTGCGACAAACACTCTTGCTTTCGATCGGCCGGTGAGTTGATCACCGCAAGGCCGTCACGCGACCATTCGCCGTCCAGAAGAAGTGTTTAACCACGAATGACAACAGAGAGTGGGGCAAATCGACGTCCTTCGGCGGGAGGCGGTCGGGCGGCGGGACTTCAGCGGACCGTCGGGCAGGGGCTCGTCCGCGATCGCCGCCTGAACACGCGAATGAACAAAGAGCGATCGGAAGGACCTGCCTGGGAGATCTCGTGCACGATGCGGCCGCCCGTCCGGAACCAGTCGGCAAGAGGGCGATCGCCGTCGTGGTCAGCAGGCGACCGCGCGCTTTCGTCCCCTCGAACTCCTGCAAGCGGCCCGAAGAAGTTGAGAGCGGGCGGCGGGCGGGACTCACGCGTGGCGCGAGACGGACGGCTTCCGGCAGGCGGATCGAGCGACCAGTCGGCCCGTTCTCTCGCCGCCCACCTCCGCCGGCTGCACGAGGACGGAGCTGAGCGGAAGAAAGAACGGGACTCACTTCTTGCCGACGACTTCCACGCCCGTTGGAGCGACGCCTCCTTCTCGCCGTCGAGCACGAGCGAGTGGGCGCCGCCTGCCGCCTGCAGCAACGGCGACGAGTGGCGAGTCGTCTTCGAATTTCTGGAATGCAAAGAGGAGATTAGACAAGTAGCAAGAGAGAAACGAAGAGGACTCACGCGCAACAATCGAACCTGCGGGCGCATCGCTCGGCTGGTCGTCCTGCAAACGAGAGCGTTCATTCGATCACGCCCTCCACCGCTCACCGACTCTTCCGCACAGCGCGCAGACGGCGTGTTCGCGGCGGCCGGTCGCAGTCGAGGGCGGCGCATGGCGCGGAGGTCTGCAATGGGGCGAGCGATGAGAAGGAGTGTGAGCCCGGCAGGCATCTGTCAGCTTACTGGAGCACAGCGGCGTTGGGTCGTCGGGCCCACGTGGCCCGGCGGCCGGCCGCCTTTCGTCCCGCCCCGAGCGCCGCCCACCGATCCCCGAGCCCGCCCGTACAAAAGCCCGTCGACGGACGGCGACGAGGACTTCCATCCAGCGGAAGCGAACGGCGGCCTGCGGGCCGCCGCGATCGTCTCCTGTGTCTTCCCCCTTTGATCCCCTCTGTTGTCGCGTCCCCTCAATAAACCATCGATTGCCAATCACGTGCACGTTGCCCTGTTCGGAGATCCTCGTGGGTCGAGGCGACGGCCGGGGAGAAGGTCGGCCCTCGCGGGCTGCACCTTCTTCTCCCGCGCCCGCAGGAGGATCTGTGAAGAGCTCGCTTCGCTCTCCGCACTCCCCGAGCTCCACGTTCGCCTCGACAGGCGGGCGACTCGGACGGCACACTCCCGACGGGGTGCCGGTCGAAGCGGAGGCGGACGCCGCGCGCACTTCCGCCCGCGCTCATCGGAAGCAGCCGTTCGGCGGGCGGGCGATCGGGCAGACTGCGAGTGCGAGCGGCCGGACGGAAGAAACGAGCAGGTCGGCCGAGTTTGCATGAAAGCGGACAAGTGGTCGCCCTAGTGCCATGCATTCTCCACAGTTTGTTTTCATGCAGCTACTCAACGATCAATCAGCTCGGCGGTCGTCTCGAGCGGCGGCGAAGAAGGCGGCCGGGCGACTCGGCAGCGCGGTCCAGCAAAAGTGGGCCCGGGCGGATAGGATCGTGAGAGGGGGCGCGTCCTTCATCGCCGCGAGCACGCCGTTAGTGAACGGCGCCGCCGAGTGTGGACCTCTTCGATTTTCCGCCTCCACCTTCCGACTTTGGGCGATCACAACTTTCCTCAACAACATCTCCTGGTGATGCCGTCAACAGATGAAATGCTCCTCGTTTCACGGCGCGTCTTTTCGTCCACAGGGCGGGTGATTTCCGCCGTGCGCAAAGAACGGTACGGCACGGAACGTCGGCGCGGAACGGTGAACGTGCTCGCCGACGGTCGAAGTGGACATTTTCGGATTTCGCGCATGCGATTTCCTCTAGCCAGAAAAAATTTCAGCTCAATTGGACGAAAGGCTAAAAGGTTGAGGAGACGAGTTTGGCGGACAACGAATCGATTTTCCGCCTTTACGTGGGGAAATGACGGGGAATAAGAATTTTTCAATTTGATGTGTTGGCCTGATTGTTCATGCTTTTTGGTCAAGGGATTGACGTGACGTGCAGGGGGTGGCTTCAAATAAACGCGGTAAACGAGATCCACGGTGTTTCTTCCCTCTTGTTCACACCGTCAATTGAAGGACGTCACACTTGACTTTGTTTGGGTCAAGTGTTGTGCGGCTATTCACCGCTTGCTGCTTCTGTCCCATTTTCCGCTCGCCTGTCGCCAATTGCTGCCCGAATTCAGCGGCGATGTTGTCGAATTTCTCCAGCTTGTGCGGGGGAATCGCCCGAATTCGTTTGAGTCAAATGGGCGGCCTGCTTGCGGTCACGACGCCCGAACTTCAGCAGCTGCGAGGACGGAAACGCGCTCTGAAGAAACCGTTGAGTCGGCAGGAGCGCCTGTTGCGGCGGCAGAAGCGCGAGGAGAAGGAGGCCGCCCGCAAGCAGTACTCCTTCATGGAGCGGATCAAGATTCGTCGCATGAAAGCACTGCAAGTTTCTTTTTCTACCTTTTCTGAATTATTTTCGTTCTTTCAGTTTGTCCCCCTCGCAGCAGGGTCCCGGCCGCTACGATGCGGAGGCCGAAGCGGAGCTGCCCGAAGCGCCCCCCTGCAACGTGTACATTGGATCGCAAGTCCGCACTCAGTTCCACTCCATCCGCGAAGCGTTGGCCATCCATCGGGCCCTCCAACGGCCGGAAGTGTACAACAATCCGAATGCGACGGTCAAGCTCCGAATCGAGCTGAACATGACGACTGAGAAGGCGGTACGTCTCTTCATTTCTACTCTTATTCCCGTGCTCGTTTGCAGACCAAAATGGTGACCGCCTCCGACGAGATCGTGCCCGTTCCGCACGCCTTCAAACACAACGAGAAGCGGACGATCTTGGCGTTCGCGGCGGACAAGGAGACGCAGGACGTGGCTGTGGAGGCGGGCGCCGAGCTCGCGTTGGGCGGCGACATGATCAAGAAGATCGTCAAGGGCCTGTTCCGTGTGGACGACTACGACTTCTGCGTCGCTCACTCGAACATGCACGGCATCATCGCTCCGCTGCGAGGAATCCTCCGCTCTCGATTCCCGACCAAACAGAACGGTTGGTTCTTCTTTCTGCTCTTCTCATGTTGTTCGTTCAGGGGCGATGGGCGACGATCTGCCCGAGCTGATCGAACGATTCCGCAACGGAGTGAAGGTTTCCATCAAGGGCGATCCCGTCTACCCGATTTGGGGCCTCTGCGAGCCGGTGGTCGGAAAAGTGAGTTTTTTTCGTTGAGTTCTCTTCAATCTGCTCGCTTTCAGCTGGGGATGCCGGACGAGCAGTTGGAGGAGAACATTCGGACGGTCATCGAGGCCATCTGCCGCCATCGCAATCCCGCCCTCGGCCCGTTCGTCAATCGCGCCCTGCTCACGCTGATCCCGCCGCAGAACTTCGTGCCCATCGATGTCCAGAAGTTCCTGCCGGTGGCCACCGAAGAGGAGAAGGAGAAGGCGGGTGCACTTCACTCTTCACCTGACATCTCGCTCGTTTCAGATCGAGAAGCGGCAGACGAAAAAGAAGAAGAAGAAGGAGGAGGAGGTGGACACGCAGAAGGACGAAGACGCCCACTTGCTGGCCTTGATGTGAACCCGCTGCTGGGCCGCTCGTTTTGTTGTTTCTTTAGGAAAATCGACTGTTCTCTTTTGTTTTGTTAATTTGAAGAGAATAAACGGATTGTTTGGAGGATTGCGGAGTTCGTTTCTCTGCGCATGTTTCTCAGCGTTTCCTATCGATCTTCTGCCTGCAAATGTGCGTGCGAATTCATTGAAATGCGGGCATTTCCCAACTGTCGATTGCCCGTCAGTCCAAAGGACGGCCTGCTTTCTTCCTTTCGCTTATGATCGCAACGATAAGCACGCCGTCGTTTGCGGGGCGGCGGGCGTCGATCGTTGCGGAAAGAAGAAAGCGGGGGTTCGCCCGGACGGGCGTCTTTTTCCCGCTCATTCGTTCGACGAATTATCTTCGTGCGGGTTGAACGCGCCACTTTGCTCCAATACGTGCATTCTTTCGGGTCTTCAGGGTTCCCCGCGCGACGGCCGTGATCATGGGCCAAACGCAGACGAAGCAGAAGTTCGAATGGAGCTACACGGACGAGCCGCACGCCACGCGCCGCAAGGAGATCCTCGAAAAATACCCGGAAGTGGGTTCTTTTCGTTGATGCCCGTCGATGAAGCTCGTTTCCAGGTGAAGAAATACTTCGGACTTGATCCTTCGTTCAAGTACGTGGTCGTCTCGATGGTTCTTCTGCAGATCACGCTCGCCTTCTTGCTGCGAGGTTTCTTTTGCGTTTATTCCCTGATGTTGAGATCGTTTGCAGATGCCCCGTGGTTGCTGGTCGTGCTGCAGGCGTACATCGTGAGCGGAACGATCAACCACTCGCTCACGCTGGCCGTCCACGAGATCTCCCACAATCAGGGCTTCGGACACAAGCGGGCACTTGCGGTGAATCACACCGTTCTCGATTCTTCTGTTTCATCGTTCGAATTGCAGAACCGACTGCTCGGCTTCTTCGCGAACCTACCGATGGGCGTCCCCATGTCGATCAGCTTCAAGAAGTACCACTTGGAGCATCATCGGCATTTGGGTTCGTCCACTCCTTTCCTCTTTTCTTTTGCAAGAAAGTCGCTGCGTTCAGGCGAGGACGTGATCGACACGGACGTGCCGACGGAATTCGAGGCGCGACTCTTCACGAATTGGTTGGGCAAACTGTGCTGGGTGATCCTGCAGCCGGTCTTCTACGCGTTTCGGCCACTCTCCATCTACAACAAGGCGAGGATTGATTTCTTTCTGCCCGCTCACTTCTCTCGTTCTTGCAGGCCGTCACGGACCTCGAGGTCATCAATGCGATCCTTCAGATCTCGTTCGACGCCGCCATTCTCTACTTCTTTGGCGTGAAGTCGGCGTTCTACCTGTTCGTCGGCTTCCTGATGGGCTTGGGGCTGCATCCGATGGCCGGCCACTTCATCTCCGACCACTACGTGTTCACGCCCGGCCAGGAGACCTACAGGTGGGCGAGTCGCTGCTCTTTTGCATCGCTTTCGTCCGTCCTTCAGCTACTACGGGCCGATCAACGCCCTCACATTCAACGTCGGTTGTCACGTCGAACATCACGACTTCCCGTTCGTCTGCGGCGTCAATTTGCCGAAGGTTTGTCCAATCGATCGAGCGTGAACGGATGAACGGCTCGCTTTAGATCCGAAAACTCGCCCCTGAGTTCTACGACCACCTGACGATCCACACGTCGTGGTTCGCCGTCTTCTACGACTTCATCTTCGATCCCGAAATGTCGCTGCGGTCGCGCATTAAACGGAAGATGGCGCCGCCGTCCGAATTCCACTTCTACGGGGTGGGCGTCTACGCGACCTCCTACGTCTACCGCATGGCTCAAACGGTGAGTGCAAGGCGGCATCCCGAGCAGAGGGCACTTTTCGTTTTTTTCCTGCAATTACGAGAATCCCCTCACTGATCGCCTTCAATTACCGCTTGCGAAATCAAGAGCCCTAATTGCATTCCGTTTATTGCAGCTCGGACATCACCTGTTCGGATTCTCGAAGCCGCCGAAAGAACACGCCCATTAGGCGGGCGGAGTGGAAGGTCGTCCTTGACGTCGGACGGCTGGAGATTCCCGTTTCGTGCTGGTGCTTCTCGTGAACACGGACGGGCCCACCGCTCAGTAATCATTGTGCTTGTTCGTGGAATAAACGGGATGTTTGATTGCCTTCTTTCTTGTCTACGTGCACATCACTGCGGAGTACGGTTCTGATGCTCGAATCTCGTTCGATGTTTGGTGTCAACAACTACTTGTTCCGATCAAGCCAATGCAAAGCTGCGGTTAACACGGAGTTTATTCACAATGGAAAATGGGCGCGAGAAGGGGCGTCTTCTCTTCGCTCGGCGATCTCAGCAGACTTCGGTGGGCGGCGGCGGCAACGAAGGGGGATGACGGGGAGAGAAACGGAAGGATTGGATTGTTTGTCGGACGGCGTATTCACGACAGCAAGCAAGAAACACTGATCTCTTCAGCAATGTACAACGAGGAGGGGCGAAGGGAATGGGCGGGGCGTTCGAACGGTGATCTCTCGGGACATGGTCGGCTCAACGGCGGCCTCCGTACATTCGAACGCGCATAGCCGAAGCGATCTGCAACAAGGAGTGAGCACACGAAGGCTGTTCGCTTCTTCTTACGCGGTTCAATTGGCTCTTGCTGACGGCGGACTGGCGGTCTTCCTCGGACTCCTCCAACGGCGCTCCGATCCGCTCGGTAGTCGAGGCCTCGCCTTGCGGAAGGGGCCGCGGATTGCGGACGATGGGCATCGTGCTGGGTTCTTTCTGCAACTCGCGCAACACACTCCGCAACTTCTCGCGCATGACGGCCGCCTCGTAGGGCGTGCGGAAGCGGCTCTCGGGCATCGCGAAGGCGGCGGAGGGGCCTGCAATTCGCAAAGGAGGAGCGAACGGTCGAAGAGCGATGGCTGCATTCCCCCGCGAGTTCATCCTTTTTCTTCCATCCACTTACCGTCGATCACCGACCAGCAGTCGGCCGTCTGGACGGACAGGAGGACGACGACGAGCAGCAGACGGGTGAGCATCGTGGCAAGGAAAGGGGCGATCTGATCGCAAGGGACCCCAGCGGCTGGCGGGGTTTGTAATGAAGCAAGCGCTTCAGCTGCCGCTTATAACACCCGACAGAAAGGTGAAAAGCTGCAGAAGATAATCGTTCAAAGCAGACCGCCCATCTAATTGACCGGGCAGTCCGTAGTCAGTAGAAAGAGCGAGGAAAAGGTCGAAAGTGGGCACAAACAAGAAGCATCGGGATTTCTGCATACGTGCGAGCAGCTCGAACGGGCTCATTAGCCGAAGAATTCCCACAGCAGTGGGAACGTCACGTCAGTTCTGTCCGAGTTTGGTCGTTGGCGGTCAGAATAATTGCTCGTGTTCTGGGATTGTTTACGCCTTGCCGGCCCTTTGCGTCGTGATTGAAAGTTATCTTCGGACCTTCGAACGTAACACAATGAAAGTTTATTTACACGTGCGAATGGACGGGAATGGTCGTGGGTCATGCGAAGAACTCGTCCAGGACGGGATCGAAGTCGATCACTCCGAACACCCGCAGCAAGTGGAAATGCTCTTGATAATGCCGCACGAACTCCTACAAGCACCTCGTTAATCACTTTTCACAAACAGAAGAACGTGCCTCGATCACGGGGAACATGAGGAGTGTGTTGCCCATGCGGATGGCGGCGTCTTCGATCGAATCGCCGAGTGTCTCGTAGTACGAGAACCAGTCCACGAAGAGTTGGTTCCGCAGTTGTTTCACTTGCAGGCGGCCGTTTGGACTCAAGTTCGGAAGGTCTGAAACTCGCCAAGGGTTGTTGTTCAGAAAAGGGAGGACTCACTCGGCTCGAAGAGGATCGCCAGCGAGGAGCCGATGAACTCGACGTCGTTCATCTGCAGCGAGTCCATCGGGCGGATCAACGTCTCCATAGCGTAGCGGATGTACGGAGTGGTCAGGCGGACGAGCGTCGCGTCGTCCACCAACTGGCCGTCCGCCTTCTTCGCCTCCGGAGGGACGAAATAACCCCGGGTTTGCATCGCGGCGGCCTCGTCGGCGGGATCCTCGGAGTCCAGTTGGACGAACGTGTAGTCTTGGCGGTAGATTCGATTTGTGTGCAGGCCGCCCTTCTGCAAGCAGCAATCGTTTGTTCGCCCGTCGTTGCGGTTACTCATCTGGTAACTCAAGTAATACTTTTCGAAGATGATGAACGCCGCTCCGAAGTGCCGAAAGAGGACGATTTGGTCGTGGACGTCGAGGGCGACGAAGCCGCGGAACGATCGGATGAATTCGATCAAATTGGCCGTGGGGACGGCGAGGTTGTCTTGCATTCGCTGCAAGGCACGACCTTCGCTCTATTCATTCGTTTTCTTCAACCCACGTAATGGTCGAGTCCCTGCCAACAGCGATACTCCGGCTCCGAACCGTCCATCAACTTTTCGATCGATCGGGCGCCGTAAACGAGACGTCGCCGTTCGATCAAGCGGGCATACGAGCGCAGTCCCTGCTCGATCAACCCCTCCTCTTCCACCGGGGGCCAACTGGGGGTGTAGGAGTTCGAAGGACTCGACATTGAATTGCTCGTGATCTAACCGAGGGGAATCAAGAGAGGAGAAAAACGGCGGCCTACTTCGACGTGTTCCAACCGTTGAATTACGGACGTTCGAGTGCTGCACTCGATGATCGGCTGCTCGTTGCTCGACGGGCCGCTCCGCAGAGTGCACTCGGAGGAGCGCCCCGAGAAGAGCTCTCCGTCGACGACCATCTGCTCCACTTGGACGTCGCTTCTGAAGGCAAGACGTAAAAGAGAGGCGGAAGGACGAATCGAACTTCGAGTCGGGGGTCAACCGCTCCTCTTGTTTCAAGCGAATCCGCGACAAGTCGGGCGGCTGGGCGGCGAAATTTGGCGACTTCGACTGTCGCTCGGCCTTCGGCTTCTTCCCGATCGCATCGCGGTGTGGCTGGACCGCTACAAAGGAGATTCTTGGCAACAAACGGGCAGTACACGAACCGTCGGGTTTCATCCCAGCAATCAAGCAAGCCTTCAGTCGACACGCGCTGTAATAAAGAGATCTTACCAATCTCTTCGCTGCTGCTCACCGGCATCCCGTCCGAACGGTGCTCTGCACGACGCAATCCCCGTGCTTTCCGCAAATGAAACGCCGCGATTCGGCGGTTGAACGGCGGACTGAAAGCAACCAACAATCCTTTCATGTGCAAGAGGAAAATGACGAACAGAAGGCATTGCAAGCGGCACAACTGATCGCGCCAAAGTGAATGCCGTTGGCCTTTCCGTTGCACACCTGCAATTCCAAGAACTTCGCTTGTCATTGATGTTCGTGTGTACTCACGGAACAAATGGAGTCGTCTCGTCGGTGGTTCGACGACTCGTACGCCTTTCGGAGAGCTTCGATGTTCACTTCCGTGCTGCCCACGAGGTAGCGCCCTCGCCCATTCTCGATTCCGACCACGTGGTTGACGCTCTGGCTGAACGACGTGTCCAGGAGGAGCCCCTCTTCGATCCTCGGCCGTCCGTTCGGCTCTCCCGCATGGCCGACGAAGAGCTGCTCGCCGAGCATCAACTAAACAGAGCAGTCTTGCAAGCAAGCAAGGAAAAGAGGGAGTACCATTGAACGACTGCTGCCAGCAGCGGACGAGAAAGCGAACGGGAGAAATTAGACGCCGATTTGGCAGCAGCGGAAATGAGCGGAGGACCGAACCGACAGGCGAGCGGGCGGGCGGCAGCGAGCGATAAGTTGCGGACGGAGCAGAGCGAGGCGGGAAGTGTGCAGCCGCAAGGGGGTGGAATTCGGCTGTGCTTCGAATCGAGCGGAGCGAACGGAAAGCGGCGACCTTTTTGCTCCACGCCGCCGGTTCACGTTCGCCGCCCTCCTCACTACAAAATACACACGTTCTGGACCGCAAATCAAGCGAAATGAGAGGCGACTGGCGGCGGCGATGATAACGCGGAATGATCCCCGCACACGTCGTCTTCATTTCGGTTACATCGCGACAAACGGCGAGCAAAAAGCGCAGTGATCGGAACGAAGAAGAATGATCGGTTTATTCTCGACGAACTACTTGCTTCCTAGTCGCAACAAATAACAGCGATGGAAAAAAGAACGTATTCAAGGGTCTCCGTTGAGCACACGGGCGATCAATGGCGGCTGCTTTCCATGAGGTCCTTCGCCTCGTTGATTTTGGCCGCCAAGTACGGAGATCCGCCTGCAATTCGAAAGAACAATCAAAAGAATCGAATGAAAGGCGGCACCTCGATCGGGGTGGTTGACGATCATCAGCTTCTTGTGCGCCTCCTTGATTCGCTGCGGTTTGGCGCTGGACGTGACGCCGAGGATGCGGGCGGCCTCCGATCGCGTCATTTTGGCCTCGAAGCCGCCGTGTGCGTAAGGAGACGCCTGCAGAAAGAACACGAGTTACGAGAGCATCAAGCGGAAGAAACTCACGGCCATTTCGGAGACAAACTTTTTGAAGTTCTGCTGCAACGCCTGATTTCTCATGAGATGCCGAGCGGCGAACGCCGCCGCCCCGCAGGCCGCACAGACGGCGATGAAACTCGAAGACTAAACGAAAAGAATTGAATTGAATGCAGCAAATTCGAACAAACCATTGAGTCCGGAGGATGATTGCAACGATTTCGTCAAACTCACTCGTTTCTTTACCTCCGCTTGCTCGTGAACTTTGCGACGCCGATCCAAATCGAAGCGGAAAACTTCGCCCCGGCGGACAATTCCCGTCGTTCTTGCGCACCGCCATGCAATCCCTTTGTTCCGATCCCCTCCTTCTTCCTGCTCATTGCTCAACGAAATGAACACGGGAATTCGTTTGGAGCAACGAGTGGCCGTCGGGGATCGACGGGGAGCGGTGAAGTTCGTGGGCCGAGTGGAGGGCAGCGAGGAGGAGTGCTGGATCGGCGTGGATTGGGACAATCCGACGGACGGGAAGCACGACGGGACGGTCAAGGGCAGGCGCTACTTTCACGCCAAGTAAGCGAGAGCGTTCTTCTTCCTTCACATCCGCTCCTCTTTGTTCAGATCGCCCACCTCCGGCTCGTTCGTCAAACCGAAGGACGTGATCGTCGGGCCGGGGCTTCAAAGACACCCTCTACGCCCGCTACTGCGCCGACGAAGAAGCGAGTGCGAGTGGGGACGTCGAGTTCGTGCTGAAGGAAGGGGACGATGGATTGGAGTGAGTTCTGCCCTCTTCTTCCGCTTGCATTCCACTCCTTCCAGTGTGCTTCAACGAACGTTCACGATGGACCTGGACAACCAGTTCGTTTCGCATTTGGAGCCCGACTTCGACGTCCGCTTCCCGAAGTGCGTCTCGCTCTCATTGGTCAACAACCTCCTCTGTCCGATTGGAATCAACTGTTCTCCATCCTCGGATTGTTCCCGAAGCTCCAAATTCTCAACATTTCGTGAGTTCTTCCCTCTTATTCCGTTCACTTTGAAGCCGCTTGCAGGTCCAACTTCTTTCTTCCGATTCCGGACGCGTTGCTCGACAGGGCGAAGGACCGACCTGAGCGAACTCGTGATGAACAACTGCGGAGTGAAGGTGGAGGAGTTGCGGAAGATCGGCCGTTTGTTCCCGCAACTCACCACTCTCGTTCTGCTCGACAACAACCTCGAGCACGTGGAGTTCGGCCAGGAATTCGATCAACTGAAATCTTTGAACCTTTCGAAGAACCCGATCGGCGCCTTCGAGAAGCTGTGGCCGCTCGGTCGATGCCCAAGTGAGTGGACTTCCTTCTATGTGGTTTCCATTCTTTCCGCTCGATTGCAGTTTGGAGACGTTGAATCTTCGCTCGTGCGGAATCAAGAAGATCGCCCTCCCTCCGGGCGATTCGTTCCAGCGGCTGGAGATGTTGGGAATGGCCGAGAATCCGGTCAACGACGTGAGTCATCTCCTTCCACTTCCTATCCATCCTTTCTTTCAGTGGGAGTCGATCAACGAGCTCGGCCGCCTGCCCCGTCTGAAGAACTTCCGCTCGTCGGGGCTGCACGCGGGCGAGCGCGGCTGCCAATCGTACGAGATGATCGTCGCCAAGTTGCCGCACGCCCAGGTGGTCGACGGGTGCGTGATCACGGCGGAGGAGCGGCGGCAACAGCGAGCTCCTCTTTCTGCACCGCTTCTTCCAGCCGCCGCTCCTGCCCGTCCACCAGGCGGACGTCGAGCGGTTGGCGCGCGTCTACGGCCCGCCCGAAGCGGTGGAGAGCGGCCAGCAGCGGGCGGACAACCTCTGCTCTTTCGTGCTCGTCTACAAGCAGAAGTCCATCCAACGGCGTCTTCCCTCTCCACTTGGACGTGAAACGAATGACGAGCTTCGCCGCCCGGCCGTTGGGATTCCGCTCGTCGGACGTGCGCGTCGTGATCCAAGTCCTCGAGCACCACTACGAGACCTTCGAGTGGAATTCGTCCATCCTCCTGCGCGCACTCGACCCGCCGCCCGACTGTCGAGTTGAGTTCGTCGACAAGCGAGCTTCTTGAGACGCCCCTTCGCTTGTGTTTGATTTCGGTTGATCTCCGGGTATTCTTTCGAATAAAATCGTGTAAATTGATCGTTCGGTTGCCTTCGATTTCATTGCTGGTCATTGGCCATCCAGTGGTTATTTCGAACAGAAAGAGTGGAACGGAGAAGAGACAAAGCATTGGATCGTTTAGCACCGGCGATGGCGCGGGAAGATCGACGGAAGCTGCTGGAGTATTTGATCGAATTGGGTACGTTTTAGTTCCTTTGATTCGGCACATGTTCACGCTCTTTAGGCGTCCGCTTGGAAGCCCGAAGCATCACGATCGCTTACGCGTCGGTTTACTTCTACAAGATCTTCAAGAAACTGCCGGATGAGTGCTGTCCACACGTTAGTTCTTCGTCCTCTCTTCCACTCATCGTCTTCTGCGGTTGTTCAGTCGATTGCCGGGGCCTGTCTGTCGATCGGGGCCAAGGCGACTAACGACTACCGCATTCAAAATCCGCCACATCGTCGCCGTTTCCTTTCGGTTAGTGAATTGAAAAGCGATGGTTCCAAGTTCAACTTATTCCAGGATCCTCCATCCGGAAAAGCCGCCTCTTCCGCTGGGCGAGCTGGAAACCGAATTGCGTGAGTTCACCTTGCAATTAACGTTCTTCCATTCAACCATCGGCACTTCAGGCCAATCGCTGGCCAAACTCGAGCAAGTGGCCCTTCGACTGCTGGGCTTCGATCTGGAGGTGCGCAGTCCGCACAACTACGCGTACATGATTGCGGCCTCGTTGCGGGACTACTTTCCGAACGAACTGGCCGACGTAGACAAACTGACGACGACCATCGGCACCCTCCTGCAGGACGCGTGCGTGGACCCCGATTTTTTCGTCTACCACTCGCCGTTGACCGGCGCCATCGTCCTCATCTCCCTCGCCCTGCAGCTGCTCGAACTGCCCATCAAGGACGAGCGCTGGACGCCCATCTTCAACCGGGATCTCAGCTCCCACCGACTGCAGAAGCTGAAGCGGCGATTTCTGCGCAAAGTCTACGAAGAAGATTGCTGATCGTTTGCTTTCGTTTCTGTCCGTTGTGCGGGTATTCGGCTACTGAATAAACGACCTCTCTTTAAAACCAATCGGTTTAATCAAAGAATGGCAACACATGGCAACAATGAACAAAACAAACGGCTCGTAGTCGAAATGCACCTAATTGTCGTAGGAATCCCCGCCCTCAAGCCGGCATCCGAAGTCCCGCGTCCAAGCGGATCGTCTCGCCGTTGATGTACCTACAGAGGAGGAAGAAACGGTGGAAATGGAAAGAAAGGAAACCGACTTGTTGAGGACGAGGTGCTGGAACAGCTCGCCGAATTCCTCCGGAGTTCCCAGCCTGAAAGCGAGGGTCTTCGAATGCATTGACAGAAGGGATCACTCACCGGTTGGGGTAGGCGGTCAGCGTCGAGAGGAACTTGCGGACCTGAAATACGAACAAGAACGTGGGTGTACTTTCATGGAAGGCGTGTACCTTCGGTGGCAAGGCGGTCAGCATGGGCGTTTCGAAGACGCCCGGCGCGATCGTGCACACGCGGATGCCCTCGTTGGCCAACTCGCGGGCCAGCGGGAGGGTCATCGCGTGGATGGCGCCTTTCGACGCCGAGTAGGCGGTCTGCAGACGAGGCGCGTAAAAGAAGATAGAAGAGGGAACTCGCCTGTCCGATTTGTCCGTCGAACGCGGCCACCGACGCCGTGTTCACGATCACGCCGCGCTCCTCGCCGGCCGGCAGCGACTGCTCCATCATCAGGTTGACGCTGTGGCGGATCACGTTCACCGTCCCGATCACGTTGACCTCAAACGAAAGCGATAAAGAAAAGGTGGAATAAAGGGGGCTCACATTCAGCGTCTTGCGGTACAACTCGAGGTCGGACATCGCCTTTTTGTTCGAGTTGTACAGACGGAAGGCGTACGCGATGCCCGCACAGTTGAGGACGGCGTTCAGTTGGCCGAACTCGCTCTTGATCTTCTGCATTCCCTCCTCCACCTGCTTCTCGTTCGAGACCTGAAGAAGATCGGATGGAACAAAGGCGAGAGAAGCAAAACGAACGTCGGCCGGGACGAAGAGCGCGTTTTGGCCCAACTCCTTCACGAACTCCTCGCCCTTGGAGGTGGGCAGGTCGAGGACGGCCACGCGGGCGCCGTTCTTGTGCAAGCAGCTGGGCAGCGCCGCGGCCCAAGCCGGACGATCCGCCCGTCACCAGCGTCACGAGGCCCTGCAATCACGAAGGAATGCAATCAGAAAAAGAGGATGGAATGGACCCACCTTGATCGCTTCGATCTTCGACATTTCTCGCGCGCAAGAAACCTTCAAACAAGAAGGTTTTGATCGGAAGGAAGCAAAGAGCAAGCAAGAAATCGGGTGGACAAGAAGCCAATCAGTTAGGACAAAAGGAGGCACGTGTTCTAATTGTTTTATTGGGCAGTCGAAACAAGCGAAACGCTTCAATCCCAACGCTTCTGTTTGATCAAGAAAGCGGAGCGAGTCCTCCACTCGGCGCGGTTCGTGCAGGAGGTTGCCGTAGTTGGCGAACGCCTTGAACGCGTCGCCGTGGTCGTTCAACCGCTTCTGCTCGCCGGGCATTTTGGACAGGGCGGCCGTCTTCCGCTCGCGTTCCAGCTCCTCCACGAACGTGCCGTTCTTCTCCACGTACGGCCGCTTCGCCTCCTGCAATCGGTTGAAGGAAGAGGAAGTAGGAAAAGAACTCACTTTGCTTAAGTACGGCGTGCACAACCAGCGCATCGTTTGGTGCTCCCGCTCGAAGCGTTGCCGCAGGAGGTCCCGCCGGAAGTCGGAGATCGGAATGTGCGGTCGGCCGGTCCTAGGCGAACGAATCAAAGCGGGTTAATTCGACCGATCAACGGAATCGCTTGAACTCACGCCTTCCTCTTGGGCAGCGGCTTCCCGCGGTAGCCCACCTCCCACACGCGCCGATCCCAATGCACTTTGTTGAGGTTGTAACCGAGAACCGGCCGTTAATCGCATCTTGGCTGCAGATCCACGATCTTCGAAGGCGATCAGGCCAAAACGACGGAGCGGATGTTCGAGGCAGCGAAGTTTGAAGTGGCGGCGAGTTTTCGAACGAATCGATTTCCGTGAAGTGTGTTCAGTTCTTCCTGAGGAGTGCGAGTGGATGACCGTTCTAATGAGTTTATTGTTGCTTGCTGGTATTTACACGGACAAACAGAGGAAGGCAGTGATGATCGAATGTGTTCGAGAGATGAGAAGAGTCCACGGCTTACGCCCGTCCGCGGTAGCCACCGTTCGCTCCGCTGCCTTGGGCGACGCCGCCCAGCCGAGGAAGGCGGGCAGGGGCAGTACTCGGCATCGTGACCCGGACTAAACGAAAATGAATCGAATAAAGGACAACCAACAGCGTGACCCACCGGCCAACACCGCCGACTTCTCCCTGCGCCTCCCGGGTCGCCCGCAGGACCGCTGCTTCCTTGCGCGCCTTTCGGCCCCTGCTCGCCGCCGGCACCCGGAGCTCCATCTGAACGATCCGCATTGCGAGGAGTTCTTTCACTAATTGTTCTCACCTTGGCCGGGCGCTCCAACGGGCCCTTGTGCACCAGCAGCTCCTCGTTGTCCCTTCGGGCCTGCAATCAAGTCGATGAAAGGTGAAGCGGTAGACGTTCGCTTACCCGGCCGTCCAATGGGCTTTTGGGCGTCGTTGCCTTTTTGTCCGGCTTGCCCCCCCCCCGGCTGCCCGATGGCTCCCGGATTGCCCACCGGGCCCGCTCTCTCCCGGATGGCCCTTCAAAAGACATTCATGAAGATTTCTAGGAGTTCAACAAACCGGCTGCCCGTCTCGTCCGCTCATTCCTCGCTGTCCGGGCGCTCCAGCCAATCCACGAGGTCCAGGCCGTCCAACGGGGCTGCAACAGGTCGATTAAAGGCTCCTCTCGTTCGCTACACTTGCCCGGGAGCACCGACAGCGCCGGCCGGGGCAGTAGGAGCACTGGCCGCTGTCCGCCGTCTCGGGCGTGATGTCCTGCGCGTCTTTTCCTGAACAAACAAAAGATTAAACGTTTGCTGCTGTTGACCGCACCAGGAATGCCCGCAATTCCGTCGAGGCCATCGTGGCCCGGATTTCCACTGACTCCTGAATCAATTGTGCTCATTTGGGTCAGTTCGCATTCGTTGCTCACCCTTTGGGCCAGCCGGACCGGCGGGGCATTTGTTGTCCGCTTGGCAGCCGCAACCCGCGGCGAATCCGGACGAGAGCGAGGGCGGTGTGGACGGCGGCTGGGTGTTCGGAACGCCCGGAGAGGCGCCCGAGTTCATGGTCGGGTTCTGACCGGCCGGTCCCTGCGGGCCGCTCTCGTAGTTCGGATTGCTCGGAGTGGAGGGCGCGTTCTCGTAGCCGGGCGTGTCGCTCTTCTCGCCGTAGGCCTCACGGCGTTCCCGCTTCTTGCCCTTCCCCAACTGCATCATGTCCCTCCACAGATCGTCGGTTGTGCTCTGCAGGAAGAGGGCGATTATCTTGCTTCCAATGTAAGGCAAGAACTCACTCGGAAGGCCCCGATTTCTCCCTCCAGCTCGCCGAACAACGATTGAACGTCGTTGTAGATGGTGAAGATGGCGAAGAGCGAGGCGAGGAGCGTGATGCCGCTGAGCGCGGAGGCCAAGTGCGTCGCCGTGTGGACTTTCATTGTTGCGAACCGAGAGAACTGCCGCTTCTCCCGCCCTTCCATCGCTTTTAAGTGCACCGGCGACAGGGCGATCCAGCGCCATTGTGTCTGCTCGGGAACGGCGGCGATCGGCGAAAGGTCGGGCGGTTCGTCTTCTTCCGCTTATCGCGACGAACAATCGCCGGATTTCGGGTTTCACTTCCCGCGCGCCCCCTTCTCTCGTGCTCGATCGCGACGAGAGCAGAACGTGGTCGTTTGTCTCGACCTCTCGACGGAATGCAACAATCGAGACGACCGAATTCCACAAAGAAGTGGGCGGGGATTGGAGGGAGTTCAAAAAGCGCCCGCCCACCCGCTTCATTCTTTCCATGCGGATCACTCCGCAATCGACGGGCGGCGACCTCGTGGTTCCACTCGGCTCGTTTTGCCCGAGGCGAAATGAGCTCACCCACTTCCGCCCAATTCGAACAATGCGGAAGACCAAAGAGAGAGTCGCCTGGTCGATGGAGCGCTCCCTGATTTCCCCAGCGAGAGTGATGAGTCGTTGGTGTGTTGAAAAAGAAGGCAATCCAGCGAAAGGAGACGTGTGATCGCGAAGAGAACAGCCGACTTCCGGCGTGCCGCCGATCGGAAGGAAGATGATTGACGGCGGGCAGCCGTCCGAACGGCCTAAATTCCGCGCGCTCGCATCCTGTTCACACGTCAAGCGGGCGACAGCGATCACGCGCCGCTCCGATCACGCGCTTCTTCGTCATCCGCACGCGGCGGGTTGGCAGCCGTTCAATCCCCGATCCGAAGAAATCGCTCGTTGACGAAACATTGTGCAGGAATCCTCTTAACGACTATCCAACGGCAACCTTCGTCAAAAAAGACAAACAGAGTATAAGCCTTTCAGTGCTCGTTGTAGCGACTCAGCAGTTCCTAACATCAGTTTTGCGTCAGTTATCAAGACCATGAACCGCTTGCAAAACAGTTGATTGTGTTGGTGTATTGATGAAACCAGTGTGCAGACAGCCTCTTTATTATCGTTCTTCTCCCCATCATTTTATCCGAAGACTATCCGGTCCAGAAATGGCGAGGCCGTCCCCAAGGGAACGCCCCTAACGGCCCGAGTCCGACCGCCCGCCCGCCCGCATCTCGATTTCACCTGCTTCGTTTGCTCCACGGATTTCCAGCGACCTTCTCAGTCGGCTGCCCGAACTGTATTCGCCGACCGTGAGGTTTGCTGCGTTCCACCGGGCGGACGGTTCAATTGTCCTCCTTCCACTGTTCGCTGTTCGCTGTTCGGTTAGCGGGAATGATGGAAGGGGATGATGTCGCTGGTTATGTGCGGGAGAAACTGCACTTTCATCGTTCAGCGCAAAGCGGCCCGCAATCTTCGATGACACCCGAAGGGCGTCGTCTAGGCGGTTCTTTGCCTTTCGGGTCGTGACGTCCACTTCAGTTCTCTTGAAATCGTCCTCTCGGCCCCCTAATTTGACGCCGATCTCGAGAATAATTGGCGGCATGTGACTGGGCTGGCCTACGGTGCCTGGGGGTCGAACATCTTCTCCCCACTTCTTTCATTCGTTCACTTCCTGGCCGGCAGCAGACGGCCGGTGTTTCTCGGACTGCTGGTCGGGGGTAGTCGGAAGTAGACGGCAGTCGAGTCGTCTGCTCTCTTCCACCCTCACACGACTTCCTCTTGCTTCCACTCTTGCGGGTCTTGAGTGATCGAGAGCATTCGAATAAAACGAGCGAGTATGAACGCGCGTACCGTAGTCTTTCTTTTCCTTCACCCCCGCTCTTCTTTCAGCAAGCCACAACTGCGAGGAAGCTGAGCTGCAAGCGGAGAGAAGGGCGGAATGATGGAGAGCTACACGAACGTGACCGCTGCGGACTGCGCGCTGGCCGAGCGGTTCGCCCAGTCGCGTGCGATCTCCGCAATCATGCTCGTCCATTGCATTCTGGACGTGCTCTCGTCGACGGCCACCGTCTTCCTCATCATCGGCTTTCTTAAAGGGCAAACGGCCGATGCACTCGAATTTCAAGGTAGCCACTCGATTCTCGCCTTCCACTTATCTCTCGGATTGTTGCAGATGATAATTGCAAACTCGGTCGTGTTCACCACCGTCTTGAACGTGTCGACGATCGGGACGGGCATTTGGAATCAAGTGAGTCACACCCGTCCGTTTTCTCTCATTCACTTTGCGTTCAGATTCGCTACCGCTTCTACGAAGATCCCTGTGAGCTGATGGTGCCCGTGTGGCTGGCCGTCGCCCTCCGCGCCCCCTCCTACTTTTATGTGTGCGGTGAGTTTCGTTGCGGGCCGCGTCCGAATCGGTCCGGCCGCCCGTTGCACCTGCTGGACGAACGCTCTCGTTCAGGCTTCACCTGTTTGCATCTCGCCATGTCGTTCGAGCGCCTGGTGGCGACCTCCCGCTTCGGCTCCTACCACAAGACCACGACTCACATCGTTGGGGTCTTCGGCGTCGTCCTGATGGTAAACAGAAGCCGGGAATTCTTGATTGGAACGCCCTTTTGCTTCAGTACCTCATTACCATTGCGGCCCTGGTCCTGGTGTTCCGAAGCGAGGAGTTCGGGGGCTACAAGCCGTACACGGCCGCCTCGTCGAATATTTCGTCCAGTCGGCTGCTGGTCGTGAACTACGCGAACTTCGCCCTCGACCTTCTGATCACCCTCGTCGACTACTCGCTCTATACCGCCTGAACATGCGCTGGAAGAAGACGTAAACAGCAGATGAAGGAGAAGGAAGTGAACGCAAGAGAGGGATTGCAGGAAGGCCCACAAATACCAGCTGAACAAAGGCTACCAGCTGACAGAAAACGTGAAGGTTACCGGCTTCATGATCTGCTTCTCGAGTCTCCACTCCGCCTTCTTCGCGCCCTACTCCTTCTTCTCGATCCTCGCCCGCTCGCTGATCCCCACCGACGACATCGTCTTCCACATGGCCTTTGTCGAGGGCGTGTTCATCGTAAGCAATCAGCGAGAAGAATGACGAGTATAATGAGCCCGTTTCAGTTGGTTCATCTGCACGCCGTCGTTATGCCCACTGAACGTCATTTGGTTCCTCAAACAACACACACGCATACGGCCTCGTACATGGCGGGGGCAACGAGCAGCACGAACACTTCAGGCAGCTCCGCATGCAGTTCGGCTGCATCGAGATGGACAGTCGGGACGAACTCGTGCTCTCAGCCGCTCAACTGTCCGCCCGAACGCCCGCGCCGCCCAAAACCCCGCAGTCGGTCGATTAACCGACCGCCTTCTAGTCTCAAAATCCGCATCCTTGTGTCATTAGTCGAATAAACAGAAGTGAACACATCACTCCCACTCGCCGACTGCCTCCGTTTGATCCGCTTTGGGCCGTCCGTCCGTCGGGCGGCCACGGCTTTCGGGTGATGAAATGGAAAGCCGCGAGCTTCGAGAAGCCGACCGCCAAGTCGCCCGCTCGCCCCGACTGCTCGCATTCTTCATTCGGGCGGGCAGCCCGACCAGAACGCTCGAAATGCAGCCGCCGATTCTGTTCGAAATTCTGCCCGCTTTCGCCTTCCTCCTCATCGATCTCCAGCGGTTTCTATTTGTGGCTCATGCGGGGACGCCAAACGGACGTGTTCGCCGTCATGTACGCGCAACATTTGTTCGGTAAATCGAAGGAACGATGAGCCTCCTTCACTCGAAAGATCTTCAGATTTCCTGATGGGCGTCAGCCTCTTCGTTGCGGGTTTCCACGGCTCCTCGATCGCGACCTCGGCCGACGACAACCTCCGCATCCAGCCGGTCGACTGCATCCTTCACGCGCCCCACCTGAGCGTGTGGTGTGTGTTGGACATGGCCTCGGCCGCCGTCCTTCTCCTCCTCTGTGTGGATCAAGTGATCTCCGTCGTCTGGAGCAAGAGGCACAAGAGAGTGAGTGGCCGGTAGGCAAGAAGGTGATTGTTCTTGTTGGCAGATCAGCGGGATCTACTTGCAACCCGGAATGATGTTCCTCGTCTTCTTGCTTTCCGCCGCCATTTTGTACCCGAGTTTCGAGCACGCGCGTGAGGTGGCCGACAACAAAACGGTGACGGTCTCCGCCTTTTGCTCGATGAAGGACGTGCTGGACGGCTTCTACAACGTCGAGTTGAGCATCCGCCTGTTCGCCCCGCTCGCGGGTTTGTTTAGTGGCGAGGAAAGACGAGCGAGTGTGTGCTCCAGGCCTGGGCATTTTGATTCTGGCCGCCATCGCCCTTCTCGGCTACCAACTGGCGCAAAACTGGCAGTTCAAGTGGTCGGACAACAACGAGGAGTCGGTCTCCGCCTACACGTTCGCCGTCATGCGGGCCTCGTTGAGCGCGTTGGCCGTCCACCTGCCCGTTTGGATCCTGCGGAGTCCGCGGCTGAAGCCCGAGGACGAGGTGATCATTCGGATTGTGTCGGCGGTCGTCGTCTCCGTCCTGCAGCCTGTTGGGGTGTTGTGGCTGTTCCCCGTCTACTTCGAACAAATAAAGAGGATCTTCTCCAAATATTCGCACAACACGAAGCGCCAATGGCAGTCCGCGGGTTTGTTTTCTTCTTCGTTCACTCAATCCGGCTTCTTCTTGCAGACGACCCGCCCGCCGACGGCGAGGGCGTGGGCAACGCGGAAGGACTGGATTTGGGCTCTTCTACTCGGCTGCTGGGCAACATCGTTGGCGAGGCGGGCGTCCCGTACGATCCGCAGCAGTACAACGAGCGTCAACGGAGTGTTTCCTTCTATTGCCCTACAATGGAACGCTACTGACTTGTCTTCGATGAATGCATTGCTGTGTTCGAATGGTAAGAGTGTTTAAATGAATTGATTTCATCAAACGTTCGCACTCATCGCTGTCCGAAGGGAACGTTCGAACGTCCAAACCGAACAGGAAGTTCACGGCCGAGAGCGAGAAATCAAAACCGGCGGGAAGAAGAGGCGAGAAACCACCCGAATGCTCCCGCCGCCCCTCGGGCCACCTCGTCGGGATTAAGCCGCAAATCCTCGGGGGGCCGATCCTCCCAACTGATCGGAGGGCCGGCGGGAGGCAGGCGGGCGGAAGGGGCGACCGAGAGAGACCGCCCGAATGTGTGCGGGCGGCCGGAAGAGACGAGCGGGGGCCGGCCGAAGTGATCGCTTGCCGCCCGCCCGCGGGCTTTCGGGATCTCCGCGGATTTTGCGGCCGCCCGACGGCCAAGCGGGCGGCCGACGGAGCCGCTCGCCGATCGCGAGGCGTTTCGCCCCCGAGCGCCCCGAATTCTCCACCGCCGGATTTCGGTGTACAACGAGGGGGCGGCCGGAAGGCGAAAGGTCGCGCATTCTTTTCTCCTGCTCAACGAGATCTTTCTGCTCCGTAAATTCTTTTGATCACCCATGCTTCTAATCGATTCTTCAGCATCAAACGACCGCCGACCGCCTGCTCGTCGATCGGAATCCCCGAAACACGGTTGTCCCGCTTCGCACTTTTCGTTCCAACTTCCGCACGCTCGATCGAATGCGAAAACAATCGGCGGGAGTCGAGCGGCCCGATCGGTTCGCAAACGCCCCAATCCGCCGCTCGGCGGTCGAGTGGCTGGCCGGGCGGACGGGAGTCGGGCGTGTTTCCAACGGTTCCGATCACTTCCCGCTCGGCCGCCTCGAGTGCGAAACACCCGCTCGAACTCGCGAATTCGCGCGTTCAAATCAACCGGCCGGCTGCTTCGACTCAATTTCGTCAGTTCTTCGCGTTAATCCTTTGATTCGTTGTTGTTCTGATCACGGGTGCTTACTCATCTTTAGTTCGTTTGTCCGGAGAACAAGTGATTTGCAGCTCATAGCCGATGCTTTTCGAACATTCGACCTTTTGTTGTAGTTGTTTTTTGTTCTCTCGCCCGCACCCGTTCGGTGTACTCTTGATGGAACGGGAGTTAATTGTGGGCAGATGCCGGCGGGTTGGCGGCCATCTGCCGGTTTCTGCTTATGGCCGGCCGACCGACCGGACGTGAATCAGCGAGAAATGACGTGGCAACAAGCGAATCCCCGTCGCCGCTTTTTGCCCACCGGCCGGCCGTCCAGGAAGGGCGGATTTCGGCGGCGTTTGACGTGAAGCCGCAGGCTCCCGCCCGCCCGCTTCACTCGGCTGCTTTCTCTTTCTTCCATTGTTCCCGTGGATCGGCTCGTCGGAGGGCGGCCGGCGGAGCCAAAGGACGCCGCTGACCCGCCGGCGATCGCGGCACGGCTGTCGTCCCTGCGGCGGCCTTCGAAAGGGCGGCCGGCCGGGCGGCGGCAGGCGTGCTAATCACTCGCTCCGATTGGGGGGAAGGCCGCCGCCATTCGATCACCCGCCTGCCCGCTGGTCGTGTGATCCGAGCGGGCGGGCGGGCGGCGAACACGACCGGCCGGCCGGCCGCTGCGATCGTTCGGCGGCCTCCTCCGCTCATTACTTTCGGGTTTCGCACTCATTCATTTCTTTCGTAATCGACATTCGCGATGTTCGATCGTCATCGCGGGGCTTTGGTCACAGCTTGTTCATTCGTCCTTTGCTTTCAGCGGGTTCACCGGCCGAGTGGGACGCGCGGAGAAGAATGACGGTGATTGTGGGGGCGGCTTCTTCGCGCTCGTCCTCCCGCACGAAGGCGCCCGGCCGCTTGAGCCTCACGAAGCTGAAGCATGGGAGTTCGGGCGGCCAGGGCCCGTCTTCGACGCTCGGCGGCCAGCCGTTCGCTGGCGCCGACCCCAAGCAACCGCGCGACATCAAGCACCGCTTCGAGATCACGAAGAAGCTCGGTTCGGGCACCTACGGGAAGGTCTCGCTCGCCTACGACCACAAGACGGAGCGCGAGGTGGCCGTCAAGCTGATCAAGAAGTCGGCCATCGAGAACAAGCAGGATTTGATTCGAATTCGCCGAGAGATTCGGATCATGTCGATGCTCAAACACCCGAACATCATTCAAGTGAGTGCCCTCTCGTTCCTTCTTCTTCCAACCCACTTGTTTCAGATCTACGAGGTGTTCGAAGAACAAGGACAAAATCATCCTCGTGATGGAGTACGCGAGCGGGGGCGAACTCTACGACTACGTGAGCAAATTCGGGAGTCTTCCGGAGGCGGAGGCGCGGCGCATCTTCCGCCAAATCACTTCGGCCGTCTTGTATTGCCACAAGGTAACACGGGCTGCCCTCCTTCCTCCAACCATCTTCCTCTTTTTGCAGCACAAAGTGGCCCATCGAGATTTGAAGCTGGAGAACATCCTGCTGGACATCAACAACAACGCGAAGATCGCGGACTTCGGCCTCTCGAACTACTTTGCGGACAAGAACCTCCTGCACACGTTCTGCGGAAGCCCACTCTACGCGTCGCCGGAGATCATCAACGGGACGCCGTAAGCGAGGAGGACGGTGTGGAGTGATTGAAGGAGTGTTCAGATACCACGGGCCCGAAGTGGATTGTTGGAGTCTGGGCATTCTGCTGTACACGCTCGTCTACGGGTCGATGCCTTTCGACGGTCATGGTGAGCGCTCCCCTCGTTTTCACTGCAATGAACGGATGACTGCAGATTTCAACCGAATGGTCCGACAGATCAAGCGGGGTGCCTACTACGAGCCAGACACTCCGTCAAGTGAGTTCCGAGAAAGAAGAAAGTGAGTGGAAAGAAATGATTTCAGCCGCCTCGATGCTCATCCGCAACATGCTGCGCGTGAACCCCGAGCGGCGGGCGGACATCGACGACATCGCGAGCCACTGGTGGCTGAACCTCGAGGAGAACATGCCGGTCATCCAGGAGCTGCCCGAGAACCAGATCGTCGACCACACGCCCCTCACCGAGCGCGCGGAGATCATGGTCGTGCAGGACCTGGCCGACGAGACGGACGTCTTCATGGAATTCGGCCACTTGAGCGCCTCCACGCGGCAGAAGATCGAGGAGTTTCGCCGTCGTCGCAAGGAGGCCGAGGAGTACAACGAGGCGTCGCCCATCAAGCCGCCGAAGACGCGCAAGACGGACGAGATGTCCGCCAAGGAGAAGAGTTTGCGCCACGAAGCGGACACCGCCGAGCCGAAAGCCGCGGCCGCCGGCGACAAGAGCGCATTCCACGACCCGCTGGAGCGCTTGCGGCAGTTGGAATCCCGCCTGCAAACTCGCCAGTCGCCCGACCCGCAGCCCTCCACGTCGCAGGCGCGGCGGAACTCGAAGCCGAACGCGCCAATCCAACCGAAGGCGCCCGCCCTTCCCTCGCCCACCAAAAAAGAGCCACCGGGCGCCGCGTCCAGCGAGGAGGACAAACGGCCGCAGTTTGTTTCGGCCACCGGCGCGGCGGAGGAGCGCAAATCGCAGTCGAAGAAGTCGCTGGACAACACCGTTGCGCCGTGGAAGGTGGACACCGACTCGTTGAACGTGTTGATGAATCAAGTGAGTGCAAGGGCGATGAATTTCTTTCTACACTCTTTTTTCAGCTATTGGAACAAATGGACGTTGGTCCGGTCTCGCTCTCGTTGGTCGCCCGCGTGAAGGCCCATCCGAACTACGACCAGCGGCCGATGGTCAAGGAGCTGCTCGAGTCAATCATCGCCGCCCAGCCGGCCGCCGTCCGCAAGGAGACGTCCAAGGTGATCGACCAGGCACAAGTAGCTTTCATTCCGTTCGGCATCTTCTCATCCATTTCGTTTGAAGGGACTTGCCCGGAAACAAACCTCGACGCAAGCGATCAAAGCGGCCGAGAAGACGCTCCCGATGTCGCCGATCAAACCCCAGCCGCCGACTGCGATCGCAGAGGAGGTGGTCCAATCGCCCCGCACGAAGTACCGCGTGCCCGAACTTCCGACAGCCGTCGACCTGAAGGCGGCGGTCGCCCAGAAGCGGGCGCCGTTGGAGGAGCGCAAGTGGCACAGCGTGGAGGTGGGCTTCGAGACGGACGAGGACTCGAACGGCTCGTCCAACGGGTCGGGCGGACGAACGATCGCCGCCGCAAAGGCGGGAGCAACCGCCCGCATCACGCGTTCGGCCGACGAGGCGGACGCCGAAGAGGACGAGGAGGTGGAGGACGAGAGCGACATCGAGAGTGACATCGACGAGTTGGCCGAAGTCGTCGAATCGATTGCCCAAAGCAGCAGCCGGCTGGCGCGCAAGCCCAAGGCGCCGGTGATCGTCGAGAGTCGCGTGAAGTCGCCCGAACCGCCGGCCGGCCCATCGGGAGCGGCGGCCGACGCCAACCACCTGTCCACGCTGGAGCGGAGGGTTGGCCAAACGCGTGAGCAAGGGCAAATACCAAGTGAGTTTCCGTCCCGTTCTTTTTCAACACTCAGCTGTTCCTTGAAGCACATGCACCTGGACATGTACACGCGCGGAGTGTCCACGGAGTTGAGCACGCCGCCGCCCGAAAAAAAGAAAATCGGCGGTCCGCAGCCGACGCCCGAGCAGCTGCCCGTCCTCTTCGACAAGGTGCGTTCCCACTTGCCTCAACAAGCACTCAGTGGTTGGTTGAAGGCAAAGAAAGCGATCATGCAATACCGACCGGAGGACTCCGACGACGAAAAGGAGGCGTCGAACAAAGCTGGCGAAACCCGCCTCCAAGTGGACCAAGACGCAGGATCCCGACCTCACGGACAAGTCGGCCACTGCGACGCCCACTCCCAAGTTCGCCTTCTTTCTTCCTCCCCTCTTGTCCAATCTTTGGTCTTGAAGACGGCGCACCGCCGACTCGGCGGACCAAACCGGCGGAACAGCCGCCGAAAGCGAAGGTCCCGCCCGTAGCGACGGCCGAATCGGACGAGTCGGAGGAGGAGAGCGAAGACGAGGGCGAGCCCATTCGCAAGCCGCGCACCTCTGCCATCATCGGCTTCCGCACGATTCAAACCAATGGTAAGTGAGTTAGTCGCTCTTGGCGGTCTTCTGCTGCCCGCCCGCCTTCTCTGACCGGCTTCCTTTCAGCTGCCGACTCGCCCAACAGCGCCGCCCGACGACCGTGGAAGGGCCTCCAGCAGCAGCAGACGGGCGCCGACCCCGCCGAGCCGCCGCCCACCTCCACCGTCGAGGTTCGGCCCCAAGTCGAAGCCCTACGCCGGCATCAACAAAGTGACCCCGCCGCCCGCCCCGAAGGACAAAAAGTGAGTTCTTTGAGCGGCAATCTTTCGGTTTGAATCCACGAACGAGCGTCGTGTGTTGAAGTGAAAGGAAGTGGACTTCAGTTCGTTTGAATTAATCCTCATCGCTTTTCTTTCAAAGCAGCCCGATCGGAGCGAAGAGCGACGCTCTCGAGGAGGCCGAGAACGGAAAGCTCTCCTACGAGACCGCATCGCAATACATCCGCCGCAAGAGCCGAGAGCGACGCGCCCGCAACTTCACGATCGCCTACACGGAGGAGGCGTGGAATCGGTTGCGTGAATTTTCTTTTTGTCCGAAACAAAACGCTTGAATCCTCAGTTCCGATTCGCTTCATTCCGTTGCCTCCCGGCACCCGCCTCCAAACAACCAGTTTCTTTCTGCTCACTCACCAACCTACTTGCAGGATCTCCGAGACGGGCGGTGGCGTCGAGGTCACGAGCCCGTCGGCCAAAACGGAGCAGCGGACGTCCGTCGATCGGGACCCGAAGATCGCCGGCCGTCCGTCCGAAACGCGCCGCACGTCGGCCACCATCGCCGCGCGAGTCGAACGGCGCAACTCGCAGTTGGAGCGGCGGAATTCGCGGACGGAAGGCGCGAGCGGGTTGGAGCGCCGCAACTCGCGGGCGGCGGCCGACGCGGCGAAGGCGGCCGGCGGTGCACCGGCCGACCCCACGCCGCCCGCTTCCTACCGATCGGAACGCCGGCAGAGCCGAGAGATTGGTGGGCGACCGGTAAACGTTCTTTTTCGTCTTCCGTGTTTATTGACCGGTCGTTCAGTTCGCCGACCGCCGCCAATCCTTCCACGAGTACTCGCCGGTGGAACACGACGATTTCGCGTCGGTCTACGGCGCCAACCGCGCGCCGCCGTCGCCCGCCCAGTTCGGCGGCTACGGAGCGCCCGCCGCCGGCCGCCGCTTCGTCGGGCAGAACTCGATGGACGAAGAGGTGGCTTATTTGACGCAACACTCTTCCGCACACTACGGCGCCGGCGGCGTCGATCCGTCCACGTCGGGCACAAACCTCACCTCTTCTTCTTTCTATTACCCCACACCGGCTGTGGCCGCTTTCATGGCCCATCAGGTGGGCGACTTTCCACTCACTCCTCTCGCCGCTGTCCTCCTGTCCTTTCATTGACACCTCCAAGTGTGCACTTACTTCTCCTTCCTCCTGAAGTTCCTCCCGATTACTCGAGTTGGATTGCAGAGCGTGGATCGCCCGTCATCGGCCTACGACCCGCCGCCGTCCTCTCGCCGCTTCGAAGTGTACCAGACGAGAGCCGAACGCGAGGCGGCCGCGATGGGCGATCGCTACCGCTCGGGCGCCGGCCACTACGATCGTTTCGCCGAGCGCCCGACCGGCGGCTACACGGCGGGAGGAGCGGCCGGAAGCAGCGGCTACAAGTCGCGTTACGACGAGTACGGAGCTTCGGGCTACCGCCGACCGCCGTTCGAAGACCGATCTCGTGGGTCCACTCATTTCTTTCTTGCGTGCACTCCCGCGATTGCAGTCGACTTCGATCAAATGCTGATGGGCCCGTCGGACTTGGGCTTCGGCGGCACGTCGGCCGGCTTTGCGAACCCGCCGGATCCCGCGTTCGGGATGGGCGGGCGGCCGGCCGGTCGGCGCGTGAGTTCGGCCGCCCTTCGCGAGCGCCGCAACGGGCGGGCGCGCAGCCAATCGACCGACCGGAAGTACTCGGCCGGCGGTCTCGAGATGGACGAGCGGCTGATGGGCGCGATGGAGGGCGGGACGGACTTCGCGTACGTCGCCTACCACGATTCGGGCAGCTCGCGCGTCTCGCAGCCGCGCGAGCCCGAGTTCGGCCTCGCGCCCACTCGCGGCATCCTCAAGAACAAACAGGTGAGTGGAAAGGAAGGATGAACAGAGGCTGACGATCGTTCAGGCCTACGAAGTGGAGCCGCGCACGTCCCAAACGCGCGAGATCCTCGGTACGTCCTTGCGGGTTGTCGGTGGCGGGCGATTTCTTCTTCTCACGGTCGATGCACGCGTGCGCACTTCTTTCTACACTTACATTTTCCACCCTCACTTTCTTGCTTCTTCAAGGTGCGGCTGGGATGTCGGGCTTGCGGCGACACATGTCCGCCGAAAAGGACCTCCACTACTTCGGAATCGGCCCGCCGCCGCCGCCCGCCGGCTTCCGCTTCGGCTCGATCGGGCCGATGGGCGGCAGCCACGTGCATCCGCTGCCCTACAGCGTGTACGGAGCGGGCGTGGGCGGCGTGGGCGGCGCTGGCTACTACGAAGGTACGCGCTTGTCGGCCGTCTATCGCAGTTGGATTGCCGTGAGCAAGAAACACGAGCAGCGGGCGGTGCGGTCGATCGCCCAGCGGTGGTTCGGGAGTGCGGTGCCGACGAGGAAGCGCGTTCGGATGTGTTCGTTTGTTTCTTTCTTGTTTGTCTTGTCTCCGACACGTCCGGCGTTCGTGTGTGAAGATTCCAGTTAACAACGAGTGAAATGCGGTCCGTTTTTCGCACAACACACGTGTTTGCCGTTCGGACTGTCGGTTGTTGACCACAAAGACGCTGCAGCCGCTGAGTTGAAGCCACTTGCTCGCTTTCAGCCACTCGCGACGTTTTCGACCCGCCGCCCTCGTCGGCGACGTCGAAGAGCCGCGGGGCGGGCGGCTCGTCGTTCCTGAACGCGACTCGCCGCCGAACGGCCGAAATTCGGCTCGGCAACGACGGCAAGTTGACCACGACGACGAACGGCTACACGCTGGACGACGACTACAAGCGGCCCCGCTCGCCCATCGACCGCATCAAGTCGCTGTTCGGCGGCGGCACTTCCAGCACGAAGAAGCCGACGACCAACGGAGTCGCCTCCCGCTACACGCCTTCCGCTGGTGCCTCCGCTGCGGGCACCTCCTCTCAGTTCAAGCGATATACCGGAGGTTTGTACACGTCTTGCAGATGCTCTTACCCATCTGTTTGTTTTCAGCTACCACAAACTCCCGTTACGTTCCGAACAGCACGGGCACTCGGCATTGGTTCGATTGATGAACGTCTTCAGTGATTGCTCTCCGCTTATTTTGCTCAAATACCCCGTTCTACTCTGCATGCAGCTTCTTTTAGCCCCCGTTTACGGTTCTCCTCCCGCCCAACGGTATTTACGCCCGCATTTAGCCCTAGAACCAAGTAATCGCTCATATCCCCCGCTCAAAAAGAAACCACATAGTTATCCCGCCTTCTCCGTCTACAATTAGCTTCCGATCGGTTGTTGTATTCACGGTTTAATCCTTATTTTGCAACAATAAAATCAACAAAGATGCAACGATGGGCGGGCGATGGAGAAGGAGGAGTGTGGAGGATCACTGCTGCTGCTGAAGTCGCTGCTCCTTCTTCTTCTTCAACTGACGGTAGGCTTCGATGGTGCGAAGACGTTCGGCCTCGGACACGCGGCGCTTCAGCTTGCCGATCACGCGCGGCTTCTCGTCGGAGTCGTCGTCCGACTTCTCCGCCTCGTGGACGGTCGGCGGCTTCTCGTTCTTGCGCAGGAGGTCCTTGAGCAGGAGATCCTTCTTGCCGGCCTGAACACGGGTGAATGCAATGGAAAAAAGAGGGAACTCACTTGTCCCGAATCCAGGAGCTTGCGGACGTTCTTCGAGAAGACGGGCGGCGCGTCCACTCGCTCGCCGAACGGAATGATCTCGCGCGCGTTCAAGATCAAATGCTTTTCGGCTTCCGCCTTCTCGGTCTTCTGCAATCGAACAAGAAGTAAGTGGGTGGATGATCGAAGAACGCGCCTTCCGCAGCCGTTTCTTCTCGGAACTCGTCAGGCGACGCTGCTTCGGTTCCTCGGCCTCTTTTTCCTGCAAGTGAGCGAAAGCGAGTGGATAAAAAGAATTGAACGAACGAACCTCGTCGCCCTTCTGCTTCCCGGCGGCTTTCTTCTTGGGAGGCGGCGGCTTCTGCTCGTCTTCCTCTTCGGAGTCCTCCACTTCTTCGGCGACTTCTTCGTCGTCCACGAACTCGCCCCGATCGTCCTCTTCTTCTTCGTCCTCCTCGTCGAAGGCGGGGGCTTCTTTCGGGCCGCGATTGGATCGGAAGTTCGCCTCCTTCTCCTTCTGCTTCAGCCGCTTCTCGCGCAGGGCGATCTTCAGGGCTCGTTTCCGCTTCTCCTTCTCGTCGAGCAGCTGGAAGTCGGCGTCGATCTCTTTCGTGTCCCGACCGGCCAGCCCGAAGCGGGCCTAAACGAGACTGGAAGAAAGTAATGCGCAGAATGAACTCACTTTGACGAGCTCGTCCTTCAGCGGCCCGTTCTTGCTCTGGAGCACGCGGTGGGCGAGCATCTCCTCGTTCTCCCACGGCCGCGGCTTGTAGCCCATCTTGGCGGTCATCGCGAAGAACTTGTTCTTCGTCTGCTTCTTTGAGGGCCTCCGGTGGGGCTGATTGGCGGCCGCCTCCTGCGCCTCGCGGATTTCCTTCAGCCTCCGCGGCACCACTTGGTCGTCCTCGTCCTTTGGTGGGGCATTCGTTCGGCTGAAATCGAAGCGATCATCACAGAAATCGGAAGAGAACGAACCCTTTGGTCGTCGGCCGACTCGCGCGCTGGTCGGGATCGCCCGCCTTGATCTTCTGCTTCTTTTTGGTCGGGTAGCGGCGATGGCGAGCCATTAGAAGTCTGGAATGTGAAGAGAGCAATCATGCGCGTTCCCTTCAGCCCGCATATTAATTCGCGGCAGTCGAATGTTGAAAGACGAGAAGCGGGAATTCATCACGATGAGCGAGCGACTGGACGAAAGCCAAAGAACCGCCCGAACCGACGGCCGGAAGGCTCGCAGAACAAAAAGAAGAAGAGGAAGCCGGTGGCCAAAAAAGAGCTCGCCGCCGGACGGGCGCCAAAGAAGGCGGGCGCCCGGCCGGCGGCTTCTTCTCGTGGCCGCCGGCCGAATGGGAGAAATGCGCAAAACGGCGCCCGCCCTTCGGTCCTCGAGGCGTCTGGCCGCCCAGTCGGCAGTTTTAATTCTTGCTTTTCGGCCGCTCGTTACTCACTTACGCGCACTAATCGCCCATTTTTTCTCGAAACCTCCACGGAATTTCGAAGATTTCGCGTGGACATTTGAGAGGAAAGCCGCGGGTAAACAAACGAAATAACCGCGTTTTATTGGACCAAATTCGCGATTATTCGGTTGAAAAGAGTGGAATTCTGGGAACAATGCAAAAAGCGGCGATCCGATCGGTTGGCGTCGCGTTCGGGCGGAAATTTTCGAGTTGAGAGTCCGCTTTTGATCGTGATCATTTGTTGCGTGTACGATCACTTTTTTCTTTCAGTTCAGACTCCAATGTCGGTGCTTTGATTCGAAAGATGAGCAGCGGGAAGAGGTGGACACATGAACCGAATACTCGCTAGTTTCTTGTAACTTCTCTCTTCTCCAGCCCACTCATCCCCTTTCGTCCTTCAGCTTGCTGTTGGCCGTTTGGCGTCGGGCGGACGGGAAGAAGTGCGGCCCCGAGGACTTCACCTACGAGTACACCCAATGCGACGCGAACGGCGAGCGCTGGCTGGTCGCCCTGCCGCGATCTCATCAGGAGACATGCGACCAAGTTCCCCCACCGCGGCCGGGCGTCAACTGCTGTAGGGCTCTTAATTAACTGCAGGGTTTAATTCCCTTCTCGTCTGCAGCCTTCACGTGTGCGGGCGGCCACTTCCTCGACATGAAGAGTCAAGAGTGTCGAGTGTGTCCTGCCGGTTCGTTAATTAAAGGCAAACAACGGCGAGCAATGGTTGTTTGCAGGCACCTACTCGCTGGGCGACGGCGTTCGCTACGAAACGTTCAAGGAGCTGCCCACTGGCTTTTGGGTCGAGAACTTTGTCGACGAATCCCAGCAGTTCTACTCGACGTTCGGGAGTGAGCCGGCGGTCACGGCCTCCTGTCCGAAAGGGTTGGTCGAAGAAGAGAGAAGAGAAAAGGACGACAGATTGCAGGGCGGGCTGGGGAGTGCAGAACGGCGAGATTCGCTACTCGCCCACCTCCTGCTCCTCTCGCTTGTCGATCAGTTTGAATCTCGTGCGCGACGGCTACGTGGAGGTGTACTTTCAAATGGCGAAGAGCTCGCAGAAGGGACTCCTTTCCGACCTCGTTATTCGGAACGAGCAGTGCGAATCGTACAACCAGGGCTCGTCCATCTTCTCCCATCGGAAGGCCCAAGCCGAAGAGGAGATCTCGACCGGCAACGATTGGCACTTGAAGCGGTTTGCCGTCCGACGGGGCAGGAATCTCCTCATCTGGACGGTCAGTTCGAACAACGAGTGGACGACCCTCGCCGACGTCATTCGAATCGCCAAAGTGGACATCGTCGGTTCGTTCGCTTTATGTTTGAATCGCTTCATTCCTTTCGTTTGAGGTCTTGCCTTCACTCCCGCCTGCAGCCAGTGTCCGGCCGGCAAGTCGGAAAGATCAAGGAGCGGTGAATGAACGGCGAATTGCAGGCACCTTCTCCAATCAGGGCTCCGCTCAATGCACGGGCTGTCCGGCGGGCTCCTTCAGTCCGCAAGGCGCCTCTTCGTGCACCCAATGCCAAATCAACCAATACTCGGGCCCAAAGTCGCCGGCTTGTCATCAGAAACCCCTCTGCCAGCTCTACGACTACTATCCCATCTTCTCTGCGTGTTCTGGAAACAAGACGACTCAAACTTTCCACCGAGTGGCCCCTCCGATCTGCCAAGCCGATCCCGCCTCCTCCGTCGGCCATCCGCCCGACCACGAGCAGGACTGCCGCCCCTGCTCGTCGGGATTCCAGCGCAACGCGGCGAGCGGCCTCTGCGAATTCTGCCCGGTCGGCGAGTATTCAGCTCGAGGGAGCGGTGAGCGATGGACGACCTTAAAGGAGACACATTCTCTGCGTGTTCAGCCTGCTCCAAGTGCCCGAACAACACCATCCCGAACTATGGCCTCTTTTACTCGAACTGGGAGCAAATGCCGCCGTTCATGTCGACGAGCTGCGAGTTCATGGTCAGCGACGAGCTCGAGAAGTGCCCCTCGAATCCCTCGTGGGTCGCATTGGGCAATCGAATCGAGTCGGCGCCCACTCGTGCGCGCGGCTTCGCTCTCGAGTTGACGCTCAACATCAGCACCGGCTTCTTCGACCCGCTGCGAACCGAAGGCACTCTGATCTCCGTCGACGATCCCATCGCTCAGCTGAGTGTAATGAACGCGATTAATGGAGGAAATACTCGCTTCTTCTTTGCAGGTTGACCTCGAAGTCCAGTGCCAAGACGAGAGCTGCCAGCTGTACGTGATGACGGCGGCACAGGTAAAAGAGAACTCTAGGAGCTTCAATAAGCGCCTTGTGTTCAGAATGCGACCAGCAACGGAAAGAACAACGTCTACCAATTCCTCGGGGCGTTCAGCGGCTCGCAAAAAAGAGATCGCTTCGTGTACCCGATCGAGCAGGCGGAACCCACTCGGATCATCTTTGCGTTCATCCGTTCGGGCACGATCCTCTCGCAGGACCACGTGACCGACCGAGCGGCCATCTACTCGCTCAACCTGACGAACGTGGGCGATGCGGCGACGAAGAAGTCGGTCGGCGGAGCGGACTCTTGCCGGCCGTGTCCGTTGGGCTCCGACTCGAAAAACAAGGCGGAGTGCCGACCGTGTGCGCCCGGCCACTACGTGCAGGAGGGCACGAATCGATGCGTGAAATGCCCGGAAGTGAGTCTCCAGATCAATCTTTCATCCCTCGGCTGTTCTCCAGGGCACGGCGTTGAATCGAACGTCCAGCCGAGTGGGCGTCGCGAGCTGCACACCCTGCCCGCCGCACATGGGCTCCGAGAGTCGAGCCGACTGCTCCTTCGGCGGCAAGCTGACGCTCAAGAAGGACGGCAACAAGACGATGAACTTCGATCTCCGCTCACTGAAGAACTTGTGAGTTTCCTCTACTCACTTCTATTCGAGCGGTTTGTTCAGAACATTGAAGGCGGATGGGTTGAAGGTGTTCCCACGAGAGGGCAACGCCTACTACCATTCCTTCAACGTGAGCATCTTCGGCCAGCCGGTCGTGTGCGAGGACAACTACGAGAACTCGCTGCTCAACTTGTTCCCGTCGAATGCGGGCGGGCGGAAGACGGCCAACTCGAACGCCCACTTTTGCCGAGCGACCGCCATGCCGATCGCCCCGTCGAAGTTCGGCTTCGTGCGCAATGCCACGATGAAGACGGCCTTCATGTCTTCTTACGTGATCTCTTCTCGTTTGGCCGAAATCACTCAAGACCGGGACTTCGCCGGCTTCCACCTTTCGGACAAGCAGTTGGAATACGGTTCGTTAGCTCCAACGAGTGCTTTCAATCGTTTCGTTCAGAGTCCTCGTCGTCCGCCAACCGCCCGATCGACCTTCACTTCTTCTTTGAGCCGGAGAAGCGGAAGATGGCCGGCTGCCCGAACGGAACGATCGGCGTCGTGACCGTCCGCTGCGATCCGTTGGCCACAAAAGCGGCAGAAGTGAGCGAAAGAACAGGCATAGAAAGCATATGAACTCGTTTCTTTAGGTCCGATTGAGTCGATTGTGCCCCGACGGCACGTGCGACGGCTGCCTCTTTCACGTGATCGTCGAGTCCACGGCCGGCTGTCCGATTTGCGATGCCGACGACTTCGACGAGATCAAGGGCGAGTGCGTGGACGGGCAGCAGAAGATCCACTCGATTCCCTCGAAGCAGTGCGTTCTTTCGGGCGCCCAAACACGCGAACGAGTGGAGTCGTGCACAAGCGCGCTCTCGTCGAACATCCGCCTCTTCTTCTTCTTAGCGACTACCTTGATTGCTGGTCTACTGATTATAATCGTCGTGATCTGGCAACGCAACAAGACGCTCCAGTACCGCTACAGCCGCATCGTCGAGGGCAAGGAGCCGGACGACCTCAACAGCTGCGGCCTGGAGTCGGACGAGAGCGACGAGGACGTGAACCAAACGAAAGTGTTCTTCAACAAGAAGCGAGGCCCCGCTCACGGCGATCAGGCGGGCGGCGGCGGCGATCGCTGCGAAGTGAGGATGGGCGGCGGCGGGGGGCGAAACGCGGAAGTGGACGCGGCGGCGGGACGATGGAGAGCGTCGATTTCCTCTCCGATTCCTCCGACTGATCGCCGCCCGCTCGCTTCCTTCCGTTTATTTGGAGCTTTTCGATCTCTTTTCCGTGTACATTTCATTTCCTCCCCACCGTTCATTTCTTCTGAAGACAAACGCTTTCCGGCCGGGTGCTCTTTGATGCTAAACTCTCTCCACTTCTCTCTTCGCTTTATGTTCTGCTTACATTCCATAAACAATGAAAGAGAACGAAGGTACGCGGACTACATGGTCGGGGATGTACGGGAGTGGCCACACCGCTCGTTGTGGTCATTAAACGAAGGCGGCGTGTGCTGGACAAACAAGCGGGCGGTTTCCGTCGTGCACCGGAGAGCGGGATTCATTTCTCCGCCATCGAAATGCTGCCCCTGCTCGTTATTATTTTCACGTTTGAGTGGGAATTCCTGCTCGTTTGTGCAACGAACGTCTCGTCGACTGCCGCTCCTCGCACGACCACCACGCTGAACCCGTTCGATCAGGCGTTCGTCGAGATCTTCGGCCAGCTGCCCGACCACTCGGCGACGCCCGCCTCGACGACGACGCCCCGCGTTGAGGTGAATCAACTGACGCCCGATTTCGAATTCGAGCACCCGAACGGAACGATCGAGGCCGTGGGAAAGACGAGGCGGCCGCCCCCGACCGCCACCCGCCGCCCTCCGCCCACCACTCGGCCGCCGACCGTCCGCTCGTGTCGCGATCAGGCCTCCAACTGCACGCAGATGAGAGCAAAGTGCAACGATCCTCTCTACGCGCCCGCCCTCGCTCGTTCGTGCGCTTCAACGTGCAGGAACTGTGGAGCGTGCGTCGATCAGTCGGCTTCTTGCCCCTTTTGGAAGGGACGGCGGTTTTGTGACGCGGATTTCTTCGACTCGAAGTACCGAGCAGCCCTCTGCGCCCGTATCTGCAATCTTTGTTGACTGCCGGGCCGTCTTTTGTTCGATTTCCGCACGTTTTGTAGCCGGCGGCCGTGTACCGTGGCCGCTCGTGTCATGCGATGCCGCCACTCGCGAGAATAAATCCCACTTGTTTTGAAGCCGTGCTCTTCGAAAGTTCGCACATCGCCGAGAATTGGCGGCGTTGGCCGGAAAGTGGTCGTCCGCTCGCTCCAATCGGCGGCCATCGATCGCCGACTTTCGGTCGGTCGGGTACAAACGGACGAAAGAAGAAGCGGTCGGATTACCGGTGGTTGCTGTGGGCAACGGTAACGCCCTCCGGTCCGTCTTCTTATCTCCAATATCAGCCCGAATGGGAGCGGAAATCATTTGCGAAAGCCGAGCGACACGTTTCGCCGACCGCTTCTCGCTTTCGACCGCCCGCTCTCGTTCTTTGCGCCACGCGTTCCGCCGGCCGGCCGGTCGGGCTCGCTCGCCGGCTGCCGCTGCTCGTGGAGGGTGAGTTTCGGGGATTGATTTTCTGTTTGGAGGAGGTGCACGTCCGCTCCCACCCGAAATGGCCCGTCCGGCGTTCGAGCACGACGGCGTCGCGTATCCCGTGTTCGCGCCGCCCGCCAACGCGCACTTCACGGAGATCCCCGACGATCGCTACTTCGTGCGTCACACGGCCAACGTCGACCTGATCAATGAGTACCGGCAGCGAGGTTCGTTTCTTTTCTTTCCTTCCGTTTATTCGTCGCTTTAGGCCTGGAAGCGATCGCCCATGGCCGCCTGTGCGTTCTCGTCCTCTGCGGCGGGCAGGCGAGTCGCCTGGGCGCGTTGCAGCCGAAGGGGACGCTTTCGCTGAAGCTGGGCGGCCGCTTCGACACGCTCCTCCGTCTGCAGGCCGCCCAGATCGTCCGTCTGCTGTACTTGGCGCGGACGGAAGTGCGCGAGTCCCAGCCCCGCATCATCTGGTTCGTTCTCTTTCCATGTTTCTTTTGACTGATTCGATTCAAGGGCCGTGATGGTGAGCCAATCGACCGAGGCGGCCATCCGCCAGCACTTGAATCAAATCTGCGCGGAGTTCCAACTGCCGCGCGAGGACGTGATCGTCTTCCGTCAGGGCGGGCGAGACGCCCTGCTTCGACCTGCAGGGCAACGTTCTCTACAAATCGAAAGATCAAATCCAAACAGCGCCGAGTGAGCGGAAAGAACAGAGGGAAGTGAACGGATTGCGTGTTGCAGATGGAAACGGCGGCCTCTACGACGCCCTCCGCGTCCCGCTGCCCGAACTGAAAAACAAGAGCGTGCTGGAGGTGTTGGAGGAGCGCGGCGTTCGCTACTTCCACACCTACTGCGTGGACAACATCCTCTGCCGCGTGGGCGACCCCGTCTTCATCGGCTTCTCGATCATCAAGGGAGCGGATTGTGCGGCGAAGGTGGGTTCTTTCCGTTCTTTCAACTCCCTTATTCGCCCGTTCGTTCGTTCAGGTCGTGGAGAAGAAGGACCCCGACGGAGAAGGTGGGCGTCATCTGCATGAACGGCGACCGCCCGGCCGTGGTCGAGTACTCGGAGATCACGAAGGAGATGAGCGAACGCCGGACGGCGGACGGAAAGAAGTTGGCCTTCCGCGCGGGCAACATCGCCAACCACTTTTTCACGCTGCCGTTCATGAAGAACACGATCAACCACCCGCTCGACTACCACCTGGCCGAGAAGAAGATCGCGTACTTCGACCGGCAGATCGCGCGAACGATCACGCCCGACAAGCCCAACGGAATCAAGCTGGAGCGCTTCATCTTCGACGTCTTCCCGCTCGCTCGGTTCGTTTCCTCGCCCTCAATCGTCGTTGAATCGCCGTTGTTTGCAGGGAGTTCCACGTGTTCCAAGTGGAGCCCTCGGAGGAGTTCAGCCCGCTGAAGAACGGCGACGACGTGGGCGTGGACTGTCCGCGCACGTGCATCAACGACCTCCTCAAGCTGCACTCCGAGTGGCTGCGGCGAGCGCACGTGAACGCCGGCCGGCCGCTCTACGTCTCGCCGATCACCTCGTACGAGGGCGAGTCGTTGAACAGCGACCGCGTGCGCCACGAGGCGGGCATCTGCCGCGGCAATTGGATCGACCTCCTGCCCGACGGCTACTGAACGCCCGGGATGTTCCCTGAGAATCGATCCTTCTTCTTGTCCCACTCGTGTCCACTTAAAAGCCATAGTCAGACAGATTGTTGCCGAATCTTCCGTTTAACCTGCGAAAACCCTAGTGTTCATCTAATTTATTCCCCTTAGTCAACACGACTGTTGGTGTTCGTTCGAGAACATCCGAGTTCTCTTCCGTAGTGACGATCCTTGTTGTTCGAATAAACGTAGCGAATGGCGACGGTTTTGAGTTTCCCTAACAAACGACTACAACGGAAAGGCGTTGGGGGTTGTACGTTTGGCCCATCGGAGTGAGCAACACGGCATATTACAATGGTTTTTCTGCTTGTTCTTTCCTCCAACCCTCTCCGTTCCGGGTGCTTGTTCAGTGCTGTAAACAATCAGAAATCAAGTGCAGCCCCCGCACACCAAAGAACGGCGGAAGGTCTTCCTGCCCGAATCATTCGCGCCTTCTTCCTTCCTGCTCCTTTCCTTGTCCTTCTCGGAGTCGAATGGAAATCACATCAAGAGCACTGGAGGTGGGCGAAAAGAGTGAAAGGCGATCATCAGGGCGGAAAGAAATCGAGCCGCTCGAACATCAAAGAGCGGCCGGCCGGCCGGTTGTCGTCGAGCGGCGGCCGCTGGGGATCGCCGAAAGAACGTGGTCTTCGGGCGGCGTGGTCAAACGTCTTCTTTTCTGTCGCGAGATTTGAGTTGAGTCATGACTTGAAAGACAAGCAAGCTGCTCACTCGTTCTATTCCTGTCTTTCTCGTGGTCACGAGCAGACGGTCGGCTTGCGATGACGTCTGTTTTCGAATCAGTTTTGTCCTTTTCGACAGTCCGTTTTGAAGTACAAACGGACGAGTGAAAGTCCTCGTCGACTCTCAAATCCTCCATTTGGATTCGAGGCGGGAAGCCCGAAGTGGGGACACGCGGGCAATAAACTCGAACGATTAAACCCGACCATCCGGCTTCCCGAACGACAAATTGGGAGAACGGAGAGCAGTCGGGCATTTCCGTACGGTACACCGCAGCAGCTCGCCGGCCTTCCCTCTCGCCGCCTCGCAGTTGATTAGAAAGACGAGCCGTCGGCCTGGGCGGATGTTTTCGGCGAGCGGGCGGGCGGGCGGCGGTAATTCGAGGGTGGGCCAATTAGGTTCGCGTGTTTATGAATCGAAACGACGGGAATCGCGTGTCGTTTTCTGCCCGAATGCCCGAACGAAAGCCGCTTTCAGCCCTTTCGGCACACGAGTCGACACCCGAAATGATCGGCGGCAAGCTGGACGTCCGCGAGGAGTGCCGCCGGAATTCGGTTCGTTCCTCTTCCTTGCCGATTCCCTTGATTGCTTGGCGCTTTTAGTTGAGAAGAACGTCTTCTCTTCAACTGCCAATGTCCAAGAACGTCTCGTTGGGCGTCAGCGGGACGTTCATGTCCGCAATGAACAATTTCAAGTCCTCGACCATCTTCACGTCGACCATGAGCGCAGCGGGACTGTTGGACGACATCGGGCGGTCGGAGTCGCCCGGTCAATCTTTTTCTTTCTTTGGCCAGGTATCGCCTGTGCTGCGGCTTCTGCCGACTTCGCGTTGGAGCGTTGACCATTGCGATCTTCAGTTTGATCTACCCGCCCATCTGTTCGTTTCATTCCTTCTGTCTTTCCTCCTGATTGGGTGTGTTTAGTGTTCGCTCTCCTCTACTTCCACGGGACGTTCTTCAATCCAACGCAGAGGGCGTTCATCGGCATCCCGTTGCTCATTTTCCTCGTCCTCCACATGGTCGCCGCCCTTTGTTCGTTCTGCTCGGTTTGTTCTACGACATCCACTACCTGCTCGTGCCTTTTCAATTGAGTCTTGGTGAGTAGTCAACACTTTCCGTTGAGCACTCCTCTTCAGATCGTGAACGTGATCGCATCGATTGGCCTGGGCATTTTGTTGATGGCCTCGACGGACAGAACGAACACCCACCTCTTTCCCGCCTTTGCGGTGGGCTCGATGGTTCTCGTTGGGGTCTACTTGTGGTTCCTGGTCGTCTGCTCGATGACCTTCGTTCTGATTCGAGACAAGGGCCGCTTGAGCGAGTGAGTGCACGAGTTTTCTTTGCATCCTAAGCGTTCGTTTGCAGATCCGAACTGGACATCTACTGCAACGAGCTGCGGAACGAGCAGTACGTTCTGGCGGCGAACATGCCGCTGATTGAACGAGTGAACTCCGCTCAGTTCTGATCTCCACTAAAAATATCCATTGGTCTCTCCAAACGGAATAAACGGCTTCAATTAGAGGGAAATCCCTGCATTTTGTGCTCTTTCCACTGTGTTCTCGCAAACTCTTCCGTTGACCACTCGGAGCGATTCGAATCTCCGCTCGCTTTCGGCAACAAGGGCGCGCGCACAACGCTGCTGGTCCTTACGAATCGGAATTGCGTTGATCCCAACGTTTGTGATAAGACGGACGCGAAAGGCGAGCGCGTTTTCGTTTTAGTTTGCTCGGCGTTTGACCCTCTTTTTCGCTTTCCGCATTCGATTGCTCATAGCGAGTGATCGGGGGCGTTCACGCGGCAGAAACATCTCGTACCATCGATCACTCACTCAAGCGCTCACTCACTCGATCATGCCGCTACATTTCCGCGTTAGGCAGCAAAAGAGGGTGCGACCGACGGAACGAGAACCAAAAGAAGGAACCCGCAAACAAAAAGTCGGGAAACGTCACCGCTAATCCCCGCTTTCATTCGCCCCATTTGCTTCGAGTATTCCGCCATCAGACGTGCGCCTATTGCGTAATTTTCACCCCTGGCCGCCGCTTACCGTAGGGGCCAAGGGTGCAATTAAACGCGAAGGTGCACACACATGGCCGCTGTTTGACTTCAATTCCTCTGCTCAATCCCTTTGTTTTGCTCGCCGAAACGAAGCAATTGGGCGCTCGTTTGTGCGGGCACACGCGGCGGTCCGGGGGCGGGGTACAAAATCCAAACCCTGTTTGCTGCGAATCGCTGGTCGCATTGGACGGACGAGGGACGTCGAGTTTGATTCGGTTCGTGGTTGGCGGGAGGCCAACATGGAAGCAAGAAGAAAGAAACAAGCCGACTGGCAGGCTGTCCGCAGGTAATCGGCAGACCATCAGTTTCGTTCCGGTGCCGTCGAGCGACCGAAGGTAGAAGAAGATGGTCCGAGATTCGAATCACGGGCGGTGTCTCACGTGTCTCCACTCAGCGGAGTACAAGTGCTCAAAATGAGGCATTTGTGGACCCTCCCGCCGCCTGCGGAACACAAACGGGGTCCCGCCTTCTGAACAATCAGCTCGAGTTTAAAAAGCCGTGGGCAAGGCTGTTGCTGATCGCCTTTTGGGGGATTCGACCTCCTTGAGCCGGCTGCCCCTGCTAATCGGAAGGAGGCGGACATCCGCCCACCACTACTTCCGTGTTCCTTCCGTTCGGCAGTTGGACCCGCGGCCGGATGTTCGCCCATTTGAAGTTTTACCGACGGCGCCAATTGGGAGGGACAAAAGGCGGAAGGCGGAAGCGGACGGCGGGAACACGTGAATTCACACCCGCTCGCTCGCGCCCGCCCGCCCGCCCGCCAAGTTCGCGACCTTCCGTTTCGCCCAGGCAAGCAGCAAACATCAGCCCTCCTCTCTTATTTCCTGCCCGCCGCCGCCGCTTCGTCTTCCCTCCAATTCGCCGGTCGCTTCGCGTCAAACACGACGAGAAGTCGGCGGAAAGGGCGGCCGGCCGGGGGATTCGGGAATCCGCTTTCCTTCCGTCTGACCGCCCGGAAAGCGAAAGTTTTGGTCCGGACGAGAGAGGAAGAGTCTCGCGCACGTCAGTTCTTCTCACCGACGGGGGATTTGTTCACTTCCTTCCTTCTTCGTCTAATTGGACGACCGCGATCCCGCCAGCCCTTCGATTTCAAGGCGGAAATTGGAGGATGTCCCGCGCCGTCTCCTTCCGCATTCAAACCGCCCTCTTTTTTTCTTCGATGTTCGCGAGAGTGTTTCGTAGCGCACTGATCGAGCAACGAGCTGCAAGGAGTTCGTAGGCTAGTGGTCGTTTGGCCTCCTTCTTTTGCACTTGTGCTTTTTGTTCGCTTTTCGTGGCCTCCGGAAACGAGCGGTTTGCTCAAACCACTCGACCGGCACTCTCAAACTGCCGATCGAGTGAGTGGGCAACAAACCCTGAATTTTATGGTTTCATTTCGCTCAACGGGAGCAATCAATTGTTCATTTACGGACTACCTGATTGTTAAGCGGCACTCTAAAAGGTGTCGTAAACAAGACGGCGCCGTCCGTTCTGAACTGCCTTTTCCACGAGTTTGAAGTGCGCGTGTTTTGTGCCGGCTGTCTTCTGCACTCGCTTCCCGTCATCTCGGAAGCCAAATCGAAACGCCCTTCCACGAACTCGCTTGTTTGCAGCTGGCCCGTGTCATTTGCATTCTGCGACGTCTTTGTTGAGGAAATCTCCGTGCCCGCAAAGGAGGCACTCAATCGAAAACAATCCGCAAATGTCGTCCAACCGAAGGGCCGAATAATCCCACCCGCCTACTGCGCTAATCTTCCGCTCCTCTACGCAAATTAATTACCCAAACGAAAGAGGGCACTCTTGTTGATTAACTGTCATCTCCTTGCTGTGGCTTCTCCAGTCGACGAAGAGCCCTCGTCTGTTTGCGGTCATCCCATCCGTCAGATGACAACACGTGAACGGGGCGAAAGCGGGCGAGCGGGGGGTTCCAACGGGCGGTCGACTTCGCTCTCGCGAACGCGCGTTCTCCCGCCCGCCTCCCCGGCATGCAGCAATGATCACGACGAACCGACGGGGCGAAGCGGGGCGATAAAAAGCGGGCGAAAGGCGAAAGCGCGCGGGCAAGAGGGCGAGTGCTCCCACGATGTCGCCGTGTATTTTCTGCTTTGTGCTTCCGACCGCCCGTTGGCACTCCCGTTCGCCCCCCTTGCGGGCCGCCCGCCCGCCGGCTGTTCGTTCCGATGGGCGGTCGGTTCGAACGCGCGCACTAATTCTTTTGTTTGTCGCCGCCGATGGACCGAAATGTCGGCTGTTTTCGAACAACAACACGCACCGTCCTCCTTGGTGTGGGTTTCCGGTCAGATCGCGGTTTCCGAGGAGGGTGTTTGACAGAATCCTTACAGTCATTTGGTTGCCGGAAGGTTTTTCTTCCATCACCTTTCACTGTTTTCGGGGGATGTGATGTGAAAGTGTGCAGTTCGATTAATTTGATTCCAACTTAACTTTCGAATGCCAACTCTCTCCTTCCTTCGCCTGCCTTGTCTCTTGCCGCAAGTGATCATTGCTTCGAGATTTGTCACCCTCCGTCCATCTCATTCGTTTTGTGGTGTAACACGAACAGACAGCGAACGAAGAGAGTCTACCCAATTAGGTCTCCATTAGTCGAGTGGCGAAAGAGTTTACAATTAATCATCCAATTAGCCGCTTCTTCCCACTTTTTGCAATTGAACCGATTGGTCGCGGTCTTTCGTCCACGAATCGCCCTTTGGTCGACCATCTCGAAGCGGGGCGATGTTCGGGGGAATAATCAGCCGTCACTTCTCTCTTTCGTTCGTCCGCGTAAACAACCGGCGGATTTCGTCAGCGACCGGCGAGTTCGGAGATTTTCGCTCGTGACTACCGTACGCACGAGAGCCAACGACTTCTCGGGCTGGCGAATCCTTACGGCTGTTGCCGTTAATCCGCGACGATCGTTTCCGTTCTCGACGAAACGACGAAAGAACACGTGCCGAGGGCCGAAAGCTGCAGCAATGATCACTGGTTAGCACCACACGGAAATGAGATTTCTTCCGTTGCAGGGCAGGAGGCGACGAAATGGAGTGTAAACCGCCCGCCCGCCCGTTCGTCGTGATCTCTGCCGCTCGCTGGCGTTCCATTTGTTACTCCCCGCGCCCGCCCGTTCGTTCTCGTTGTGTCGTTCGTGTTCACAAGGTTGTTACCGGGCAGACATTCGTTCCTTTCGCTCCCGCTTGCACGATTCCGACTTGTCGGGAGCAAAATTCACCGTAGTCTTCAAGAAGCGGCGATTTCCTTCGGGTTTTGTTCGTGACTCCTCTTTCTCCACCAATTCTCCTTTTACTCTTCTTTGTTGCAGCTTCCACTCACTTGCAACTCCCGAATGGCACTGATGGATTCGCACTTCTTCCTGCCGCCCACCTCCGGAGTCCCGATTTCGCCTAACGGGAGCGTCCAATCCGCGTCAATCGCCTCGTCTTCGCCGTCGTGCGACGAGACGCCCGACCCGTGGAACAGTAAGTCCGCTCTCCTTGCTTCTTCTTTCTTGCGGGAGGTCGTCTTCTCAAAATACAAAAGTGCCCGAAAAGGCCCGTCGAGCATGCGGCGGCTTCTTTCTAGAAAGAAAAGAAGGACGATTGTGTGAAGTCACTGGTTTCAGTCTTTAATCCTTTCTTCTCTTGCAGGCATGTCCGCCATCTGCCCGCTGAGTTACGACCTCGAAGATGCGCGAAGTCCCGCAAAAGGGCCTCAAGCCGACCTTGTGTTGTGTTTGCGCCAACGAGCCCTCGACCGTCTCCTACTTCGGCTCTCGCATCTGCACCGGCTGCCGGGCGTTCTTTCGGTTTGTTTCGTCTGTCTATTCCGCTAATCACCTCGCATCCGTTCGTTTCAGGCGGTCGGTGAAATCCGCAAAGACGTACCAATGCCTGAACTCGGAGTTGTGCGGCAACGGGCCGTCGATCTCGAACCGTCTGGCGTGCAAATTCTGCCGCTTCCAACGCTGCGTGAACGTCGGGATGCTCGACAAGAAGCTGCAGCTGCACTCGGACCGACCGGAGCGGCGGAAGGAGAACGCGGCTGAGCCGAGCTTCCCGCTGATCCAACTGGACGTCTTCCTCTACGCGAACCTTGCGCCCATCCTGGGCGAGTTCTCGCCTGTTCCGGCGACAGATCTGCTTCGAACGTTACTCCACGTACCACGGGAAGGACACGAAAGTGACCGTAAGCTTCCATCCTTCCATCAGAAACACTGATCGCTCTCCGTAGGTCCGACCGTCGGGTTCCGCTCTTCACGATTGGTTCATCGGAATGTACGAGTACGACCTGCTGGACACCGTGGGGCGGCGTTCCGAGAAGCTCTTCGGTCAGTTCGATCCGGAGGACTGGGTGAGTGGCGCGTATACAGGCAAGGTTGTTGATTGTTGTGGCGTTCAGGAAGAACTCTTGACGGCGGACTTCTCGATGATCAACGTCCTCTTCTTCCAATGTCTGAACACGTCCAGAAACGGTGGCCGCAACGATCAGCGCTTCTATTTGGTAGGAAGAACCGCCAGTGAGCTCGGCAAATCGACCGCCTTCTTTCAGGTCGACGAGTCCTACCTCGAGCTGCAAGAGGAGAAGAACGAGAGCTACTGGTTGCACGTCTACGAGGCGATTCCCGACGACGAGAACCGAAATCAAATCTACCAGATCGTTCGGCAGTACTTCCTTCTCGTCAGCCGGCAGCTCGTCAACACGGTCTCGCAGGCCTTTGACAAGGCGAAGCTGGACGACACCGAGCTCTCGGCTCTTCTCCTGCTCCTCTTCACCAACCCCTCCTTCGCTGTCCGTCGTGAGCGAGTCCTGCCGGCAGCTGCTCCGCCAATGGAAGGAGGAGACCTTGCGCGGCATCGGGCGAGCACATCGAGCGAACGGGGCGGAACGTGGAGGAGCGGATGGCCGAAATCGTCTTCCTGCTCGCAGAATTTCAAGTGAGTTCACATCGGTACTTCCCCCTAACTTCCTTTCTTTGCAGTCTCTGATCCTCCTCGCGAAGAACGCCGTCCAGTTGTCGTTGGCGGCGACCAAAGGAAACTCGTTCCCGCAGAAGTTCCGCGACCTTATCGATCGCTCGAACAACCGCCGTCTGAAGTCGCGCGTGATGCAGCGGCTGTTCGGCGACCTGGACGCCAACCTCTGCCCGGTCAACTAAAAAGCATTGATATCTTCGCAGCACCCTCGCATTGAAGCATTTGATCTACCTACTTGTTCCCACTGGCATTCGATTTGCACACGTGACCCACTGGTTTCCGACATTCCCGCAAAAGATTCTATTCGCGTCCTGATCGAATTGGTTTCGTTTTCCTCGTCGCCTGTTCGAATAAATTCGATCAACCGTTTTGTTGACGTCATGCAGTGAACGAAACAACTGCGGACGGCGGCCGGTGGTCGGCGGTTCGTCGCGTTTTTGCCGAACACCCGACGAACGTCGCTCGACGATTCCGCTGTTGGTGCCCGGCGACAAACCGCAGATTCAATTTCGGGCATCGAGAAGACGGTAATTGGATGGAAGGGCGCGTTCAGTTGGACTCGTGACGCCTGACCGCGAGGTCCAACGGTTGTGTGGGCGGCGAGCGACCTCTTCGAAGTTCACCTGCTGCCCTTCTTCTCCTCAGGCGATCATTGCTGCTTTCCGGCCAAGAAGCCGTCAGAATGGTTCTCGTTAGTTCTTTTTGTTTGTTGCTTCCTGCTCTTCATTGAGTTCTTCAACTCTTTTCGAAATGGAGGTGATAACCCGAGCGAACGAACGATTAGCGTTCGGGCCGGCCGACCGCTCTCCACATTTTGCATTCCGCTTCGTGGGCGCCGCTCTTTGCCGCCTCCTACCGTAACGGGCGGCCTGCGAGAGTTGTGCTTTCGAAGATCTGCGAGCAAACGGAGAGCACAAAACGGAGCAAACGCGAAAGACGAGGGCGACCGAGGAGGCGGCGGGCGAATTCGCGACTCGCCCCTCGCCCGCCGCCCCAAAAAAGCCGCCCGCCCGGGCGAGCGGGGCGTCGCTGAAGCGGACGGAGTGCGGCGGTCGGCCGGCCGGCGGCGAGTCCCCGCGCTCCACTCGCGGATTGTGACAAAAAGGAACAGAAAAGGCGGGCGGGCGGGAACGTTTTGCCATTCGGATGTGTTCATCACTTCGCGGCCACCTCTCATTCCCGCGATCCCGCGGCCTTCCTGGCCGCTCGACGTCAAGCGCCCGCCGGTGTCCACGCCGACCGGTCCAAATGCGCAGTCGCTGGCCGCCGTTTCGTTCCGCGGGGAATTCGGTGATCTTTCGGTTCGTGTGTTGCTTCGCGGCTGCTCGTTCGCGCAACCGAATTGGGCGGCATTACTCACCCGCTCGTCCGTCTTCCGCTGCAAAGAAGGAAGGCGTTCATTTCGGGGTTCGCCCACCACTTCCCCGTTTGCTCCGGCGTGTTACATCCGAGCGAACGAACGTGAAGGAAGGGTGGGGGTAAACAAGCAGGGAGGCCGGAAAAAAGGGGCGTATGGAAAGTTTATCACTTTGCTTTTCTCACTTCCCTCTTGCCTGTGGGAAAGGAGGGCAGAGTCCAAGGGTTGTTCTTTTCGTTTCTCTTCGTTTCGTGTTGCCCTGCCCGTTCTTCCGTCCGTCAACAACGTTGCACAAAGGAGTGGTCGGAAGGTTGATTGGACGTTTGGCTTTCGGTCGCCCGTTGCAAACACAAAGGATCCAATTTGCACCGTTAATCTCGCGGTTCGTGTTTGTTAATGAAGTCCGCTCGACGGGTGGCCTTTTTGTGCGGGTTGCCCGCCACTCGGCCCCCTTCGTTTGTCGTCCGTTGGCCTCCGCTCGGCCGCCCGTGATGTTTGGTGCTGCTTTCAGGTGGACCGAAGTGTAGAAACGAAACAGCAACCTCTTCGATCTCCCCACCGCCGTATGTCGTCCAGCAGCAACGAGGGCGGCAGCCCGATGAGCAGCGAGAGTGAGTTCGGGCGATCGAGATGCTCAGCGATTCGCTCTTCCTTGCCCTCGCCTTCGCTCACTACTGATCCCGACATTTCAGCTTCGATGTCGTCGCCGAAGAACGGCGCAGCGACAAGCCCAAATCGATTTGCCGTGGACGGAAAGGACCTCTGCGCCATCTGCCAAGTTGAACCCTCGACCGTCTTCTACCTCCGGACTCCTTCCTGCACGGGGTTCGTTTCCGTTGGTCACGCGAAGCGAAAGACCGCCCTTTTTGCAGCTGCCGGGCCTTCTTTCGCCGTTCAATCAAACAACAAAAGAAGTACCGTTGCCTTCAAGGTCGCCTGTGTGGCCAGAACTCGCGTAAGGAGATCGGAAACCAAAGGCCAATCCAACCAGCTTGCATTGCAGGCGTTCCAACGAGACGGGCGTGCAAGGTGCTATTAATTCCCTTCACCTAGCCTATTCCAGTACTGTAGATTCCAGCGATGTGTGGAGGCGGGGATGCTCGAATCGAAGCTCTGATGCACTCCGAGGAGCGGCGGCAGATCTCAGCTTTTTCGAAGAAAATCCCCGCAATTACCTCGTCGATCTTCATGTCAGAAGCAATCGGCGAAGTTCTCCGAAATTTTACGCAAATTCGACGGCCAAACTCGCTTCGAGTTCTTCTCCTGCTACGAGCGGGAGTTCCCGGAGATGTGCAAGGGGATCCGAGGGTTGGATCTCCGAACCTCGCGAGTCGCCGGCCGGCACTCACGACATGAAGCTTTCGCACGTCGAGTTCCACAACTTCAATCGAATCGCCACGGCGGAGAGCTCACTCTTTCACGGGATCGACAAGAGCGAGTGGGTGGGTGCCCGTCAGTGTTCATTGAGTTCTCTTCATCCCGCCATTGCAGAGCGTCTATTCGAACGATTTCTGCTCGCAGTACTTCCACCTCTTCAACCGGGCACTCGCCACCGGTCCGTTTCAACGGTCACACAACGAAACGCTCGTACAACATCGACGGGAGTTATCTCAACCTGAACGAGGACATCACTCGTGGCTACTGGTCGTTCATCATGCAGGGCATCGAACCGGACAGTCGAGAAGCCATCTACGCGTGCATCCACGACTTCATGTTCGGTTGTGCCCAGCATTTGATCAACCAAGTGAGCCGGCGGGTGGCCGAGGCCCACTTGGACGAGATCGAGAGCAGCGCCCTCCTTTTGCTTCTCTTCACCTCGCCCGAGTGTCTGGCGTGTGTGAGCGAGCGGACGGCCCGAGCAGCTTCGTTCGTTCCGCCAACGAGCGATCATGGAGCTCGCCACGTACATCCAGTCGACGGGGCGGGAAGTGAGCGGCCGGTTGGCGTCGATCATCTTCCTCACCTCCGAGTTCCACGTGAGTCCTTGGTTCGCTCTTTTGGCTGAATTTTCGTCGCTTTAGAGCGTCAGAAAGCTCGCAAACCACGTGCTCATGTTGATCTTCCAAGGGACACGCAGTCGGGCGTGCTGCCCGACGACTTTCCGCAAGTCGGCCGAGACTCAAGTGATTTCCCGCTCCTTCCCCACCTCTCCCTATGTAATTTCGATGTCGATAAACGAGAAGTGTTTGTACGTATATTCGAGGAACAAGGCAGCCATATTTGAACGTCTAGTGGAGATAATTGAATGTGGGGACCGAACGGGCGGGCCGGTCGCCCACCACCACAACCCCTCCGCCGACGTTCGCGTGTTCGCCGTCCGCATTCCCGCCGTGCTGCGAGTGGAGCTCTCGGCCGGCTGCTCGGTCCTCGCTCCGATCCTCGGCCTCCTCGTGAGAGGTCTCGTGGCTTCCGCCCCCCAAATGGGGGCTCAAGGCTGAAGAAAGGAAGAGATGCGACCAATAAAGAAAGTGCACTCACACTTCGATCATCATCGTCTCGGAGGAGTTGAAGCGCGGGACTGAATAGCCTGGGCGAAAGGACAATGACGCCGTATGCCTTCCGATGAGGCGATCTTGGGCGACAGGAACGTAGGCGAAAGAACGAGAAGGACAATGGCCTCGCTAGAGTGAATGCGCGCCTCGAGCCTGAAGAGAACGCAAATAGTTTGTTCGAGAGCGTTAGATTACGCCGCTGGTGAGAGGATTTTCGCTATTATGGCTTCTAGAACGGTGAAATTGCTTCATTGAGACGCTGTTATTTGTGTCATCCTACCCGGGTGTGCCGGTAAAGACGAGCAAAGAGGTTGGGCTCAATACTAAATGCGCCTATTTGAAATGTTGAAGCACAAGAGACCACTTGCCTTCTGCGCGGAACGCACTGGGAGAAAGTGTTCGACTAAACGAGAACCTAGTGTGTCAAAACTGAACAGCCGCTATTCTGATATGCAACCAACCTGGGGCGAAAGGATCGTCGGAGAACGCGCTGAAATCAGCGTTAAAAACGCATGCAAACGACTCGAACCGCGGGCTCAGAACATCGTACTGAATGCATTACTTTATTGTAAAAAAAAACGAAAACGAACCGTTCCAATTTCCGGGTGGGCCAAGCTCGTGAAGGCATAACTGCAAACAAAAAATCGATAAAATGAGGGCAAGATCTCGACAAACGGGCTCAAAATGAGACCCTTCGAAAATAGCCATTTCGTTGAAGAAGTTGCCGAACACGAACGGTTGGAGCAAGTGGAGGTTGTCCTCGTCGTGGAACCCAATCCCATGGTTATGCGTGGTCGCCGTTGGGATCGGGGTCTGCTCGGCGTCTTCGAACGTGCCCATCTGCAGCACCTCAAGCTAATTGATCGAAAGGAGAACCGCGCACCTTCGAGCTCTTGGAGGTCCGGTCTCGTTCAGCCGGGCGATGAGTTCGATCCGCTGCTCCCAGTGCCATTCGCGTTGTTCGGGCGACAAGTGAACGTAGGGGATGCCTGAACAAACCAGTTGAACGAGACAGACATAAGGGAAGAGTTCACCACTCCGACCGCGAAACAACCGATTGCTCTGTTTTCGCTCCATGAACGCGTAGCCGAACTTCCGCATTTCCTCCTCCTGCTGGGGGCTCAACCCCCGCATCGCCGATTGGAAGCGACGTTCCCACGCCTCCAGCCGAACGATCCGCGGGTACTCGTCCTGCACTCGCTGCAGTTCGGGCCCGAAACGAGTGAGGAAGCGGTCCAACTCGCGGCCCGCCTCCCGACATTTGCATCAGGAGTTCGATCCACTCAAGCGTCTCCGCATTGTCAAGGGTTGCGTACTTGAGAAGGGCGGGCAGCGAGAGCGGGTTGCCGGAGTCGTGGAAGCCGAAAAGCGAAGGCGAAAGGAGACGATCGCGAGTGGCCGCTGTGGGGGACTCGGGGAAGCTGGAAAGAGAACGGAGTAATGGCTTCAGCTTCTTCAATCACTTCCTTACGCATTGAACAATCTTGGGGCTGAGGAATTGCGAGTCGACTGAACGTTCGGTTCGCGAAGAACGGGGCGAAGAGGGCGTCCAGCTGGGCCTTCAGCTCGTCCGGCTTCGATTCTTTTTTGGCGTCGAAGCGGATCGGGGCGCCCATCTGCCGCAAGAACTTCCCGTTCACGTTTTCCAGCCGCCGAAAGTACGCCGAGCAGCGGGCGGTTTG